>JAJPUD010015269.1:4569-20504 GCA_023553655.1 Myrmecobius fasciatus
GGGCACCCAGGAAGCCCCTGGGAGATGCCTGGGTGCCCAAAATCCGCCCCTCTATCGCAGCCCTGACTTCCGCCCAGGCTGGAGTCCGATCGAGACCAACGGCCGATTTCCCCTGAGGCTAACCTTCTCCGGAGTTCTTTCATGGTAGATCTTTGATAGAAGTGGGTTGTAGTCCAAATGCTTGGCGGGGCCCTCACTCAGAAACCAGTTGGAAGGCTTCCTTTTTTTTGGGTTTGAGGGAATGTCAGAGGAGTTCCCAGAGAAAGCTGTCCGCAGTTCGCCATCTTGGCTCCGCCCCCCTATTTCACAACTTTTTATATGATGTTTTTTAAAACCTATTTTGCTTTATTTTGGTTCCTTTTAGGGATAAACAAATAGGACATTTTAGCAGGATTTGAAATCTAAGGGTGTCTTTTTTCCCTACTTCATCATAAGACTCTTCCCTCTGCATCTAAGGGTTATTTACTTGCATGTGATGCAACGGGAGCATATGTTTTGTACAGAAAACATAGGATTTCAACATCTGCAAAGGGCAAGCTTACAGAGCTCCCAAGTGAATGGGACTTTGAGTAGCTATCCCCTCTCAGCAGGCTTTGTGTCTCCCCTTCAAAACTGAAAAGAAATGCTACAAACAGATGTCCTCTGAATAGCACTTATGACAAGAATTCATAGTTGAACAGTGAGTGCTTGCTAACACTAATGAAAGTCTTTGGGGGAAATGAGCAACCTAATACTTAAAATGAGAGAGAGGAAAAATAGCTATTTATTGAAATTTCAAAATGTGTTGTTCGTGTATTTCCTTCAAAATCGTTCTCTGCCTTTATTTATTTGCCATTTTGGGCTGTCACTTCTGCTTGAAGGCCTCTAGGCAATTTGCAGAAAACATACATAATAGCTATAAAATGGAGAAAAAACACAAATAGCATAAAGAGTCCCAGGTAGCATGACTCTCAGGCAAAGCATTTTATGTATGGCCTCATCTTAAGTGCTAAAACTATGTTTTTGCACAAAACTAGTTTGAATGTTTAAATTTAATTGACCAAACCTAATAAAATACCTCTTGGTTACAGGTGACTACAGACCAGTGGGAAGTATAGTATAAGGAATTACACCTTCAGCAGACAAAGGACCACTGTGAGGTCAAATTGATTAAGATTTAATTCCAACTGATAAAATGACCCAGCTAAATAAGTGATAAAAATGAATTTGCCTTCTCTTTAACAATCAACAAATACATTTTGAGTCCTTACTATGAGCAAGGCGTTGTACTAGGCTTTGGGGTACAAAGCTGAAAAATTCTATCATTCCTGTCCTGAAGAAGCTATCATTTTACTGGGAAAGGCATTGTTTCTCAAACTTTTATCTTTTTTTAGGCCAGTTGCTTAAAATAACACTATGAGAGTCAGTTTAATAACAGCATTACTAGCCTGTTTTTTTTTTTAAGTTGGGCAAATTAAGATTCAGATAACTAAATATTGTGTATAATTTTCCTTTTGAAAATTTAACTTTACAGTGCATTTCCAGAATATATAAATCTTATATAATTGCCTACTGGCTTAAATAATGTGTTGCTAATTTAAAGCAACTTTGGTGGCAACTTTAAGAAAAAGTCTCAATTACATTTAAATTATTTTAAACATTCTTTTTTTTAAAAATAATTTTGAGTTTTAAATTCTCTTTCTCTCCCCTCCCCCTTCCTTGAAATGATAAGTAATTTTGAATGTTATACATGTGCAATCATGAAAAAAAACATTAATATTATACATTTTGGCAGAGCCAAACTTTCATTCTTGATCTTCTGACTACTAATAGTACTCAGAAGTATCATACATGGACCACAGAATGAATGTGGTGTACATTGCTACTTATAACCACAGAATGAATTTAGCTCCAAACTACAAATACATCCTGATCCAGATGAAAATATTTAGCAAATTAATATCATTGGATACTAGTGTTCTATAAGAAAAGGTAAGAAGGTAGATTTCAGTAAAACCTTGAAAGCCTTATATGAAATGAAAATGACTGAAATGAGCAGATTCAGGAGAACATTATACACAGTAGCAGCAACATTGTGTAAGGATCAACTATGTTAGAGTTAGCTTTTCTCAGCAATACAATGATTCAAGATAATTAAAAAAATCATGGTGGAAATGATCTACAGAAGGTATGGAATCTGAATGCAGATTGAAGCATACTATTTCCACTTTTTTGTTATTTTTTTTTCTTTCTAGTGGTTTTTCCCTTTCGTTCTGATGCTTTTCTTTTCACAATATGACTATAGTGGAAATATGTTTAACATAATTGTACATGTTTAAGCTATATCAGATTGCTGCCTTGGAAAGGGGGAGAGAGAAAAAGGGAGGGAAATACAAAAAAATTGCAACTCAAAATATAAAAGTGAAGGTTAAAAACTATCTTTACATGTAATTAGAAGAAATAAAATACTAATAAGTGGGGAAAAGAAAATATTTAAGAAAATAATGCAATAAAACAGAGATAATATTAAGAAGTAGTATTATAAGTCAATATGTGGTTCATCAATATCCTTTAGGATGGTTTATTTATCTGCATTTCTATTTAAGATTGACACTACAGTCCTAGACTGAACCAAGCTAATTTTTTAGAAAACATATTTTTGTATTCCTCATTGTTACAAGGATGAAATAATTGGCTGTTTGTACTAGCCATGTTCAAACTAGGAATAAAATAACAACCCAATATATAAAAGCAGTCTCAAAATGAATCATCCACCTTGGGAAACTTATTGGTGTTGGACATTAATTTAAAATTAATATCCATAAAATTGACCTGGGAAATTTTATTTCAGATTAAGTGCATCATTTACATATGAGTTCTTTCTGCTGTTGCAAGGCCTGAATTATTAACCTTTAAATGGCTTTTTCTCTCTCTCTGAATCAGAATTCTAAAATACAGGCTTCTTACTAGATTGTGCTAAAGGATGACATTTAAGCAGGATTTATTTAAATTATGTTTTTTACCTGAAAAGTTCAATTGTATTAAAAAGCATTTCCCATTTTGTGATTTAAGTAAAATAATATGTTTGTAGTACAAATACAATATGCTTTTTTGTTAAAAACCTGAATTATAAGAACCCTGACTATTTCTATGGAGAATAAAAAGAAACAGCAAGGTTACTAGAGATAAAAAAGAAAATATTTTGATTTTTTGACTAGTGAAAACCTTTCGATGGGCTGGTAGGTGGTTTACTGGGTAAAGTGCCAAGTGTAGTGTTAGGAAGATTCATCTTTCTGAATTTAAAAACAATCTGCCTCATACTTACATACATACACCCTGGCAAATGACTTATTCACTGTAGCACTTAGTTTTCACTTTCTAACAATTTTGCCATACAAAGTAGAGTGAACTGCTTTGGATGGTAGTGTATTTCCCATAATGTGAGGTGTTTAAGGAAATGATGATTCCTTGTTAGTTATTTTCTGAATAGGTTCATTTTTTTTTTCAAATGGTGGTTAATCTAGATGAATCTTGAATTCCCTTCCCATGCTGAAATGTTGATGATTTTGAGTCGCTGATTTCAGTGTCTGTTGGAGAATGTTTAACAATTAGCTAAGTAGATGAGATGGAGCTGGATGATAATGCAGTTAGGTCATTTGACTAGGTTGATGGAACATAAGCCAAATTAATAGTACTAACTCAAATTTTCTTCATTTTAAGGCTGGAAAGTGCTTTCTACAAGATGGAAAATGTTATTTGGAGAAAATGAGAGTGAGAATCAGGAGCTTGGGATCTTGTGGGGCCAATTTTTTTTTTAAAATGATTGAAATGTAGTCATTTGTGGAAGATACTTTGTTTCCGCTGACAAGTATTTTCAAGAAAAAAAAAAAAAGATTGTTTGCCTTTCCCTTGGGGCAACTAAAGAGAGGCATGAGCCTCATGGATTTTATTTGCGATTCTGTTGTTTGGGACTTGAACCTAGGAGCCCAGAGCCTCTTCCACAAAACAGGTGAATCAATGGTTGTGTCTGGTGGTTAAAGAATAAGAGAATCAATGCAAGTAAATGTGACTGTGGATATCAGTTCATCTGCTGTGCTACATTTGGAATTTGTTTTGAAAACCAAGCAAATGGTCTAAGATGGATTGTGTGGGAGGGAAAACTTGAAGAGCTGTTCTGGGTTTTGGAAATGTCCCCTGAGGAAAGGAAGGAGAAGGGGCAGTTATAACCTGGTGGGGGGGTCTCCCCAAAACTATGTTAAGACAGAGACAAATGCTGAAAGACCATAAGATGAAATTGTTAATAGTGTAGTACATCTAAATTCTGAGCATGTGAATCAGCCTGATTTCAGAAAGAGATGAGAGGAGCAGGGGGAAAGGGACACAGGGTGAGCTAGCTGCCTTTCTTAACTATTCATTCATTCAGTATTTATTCAGCACCTACTATATATCAAGAATTCTCTGTCTTCAAGATACCTATATTTCATTGATTAAAAAATTATACTAATGCAAACAAGTAAAACATGCATAATGATTCCCACAGGGAGGGAGCAGTAGTAACAGGATTGGTTGGAATCAAGAAAGTTCTTAAAGGAGATCTGTTCTGAGCTGAGCTTTGAAAGAAGTTAGGGAATCTAGGAAATGTAGCTCAGGGGGGAAAATGATATAGGCACAGATGTCCACATTGATAATGACTCATAACTAGCCAGAGCTAGTTCAGTGTGTGAGAGACTCTGAAAGAACATGTGGGAGAGGATTTAGATTGACTATCAAACTGAAGGCCTGTAGACCCATTGTGTTGACCTTATCATTGTATGCCTGTGAAACCTGGACAGTATATCAACATCATGCCAGGAAATAGGTTACTTCCATTTGATTTGCCTTAGGAAGATTCTGAAGATCACCAATCAGAAAAAAATAACAAGCACTCTGTTTCTTAAACTAAAACTGCCAAGCATTCAAACTCTACTACCAAGTGCAATTCTAATTGGGTTACCATATTGTTTGAATGTCAAATGTATACTTGCCAAAAAAACTATTTTCTAAAGAACTCACAAAAAGCAAGTGCTCAAATGGTGGCCAGGAAAACGTGATATAAGGACAGTCTTAATATCTCTCTTAAAAACTTTAGAAGTGATTGCATGACATGGGAGACATTGTCACAGTACCACCTATCATGGTGTGCTCTCATTAGGGAAGGTGCTGTGTTCTATGAGCAAAGCAGAATTGAAGTAGCTCAAAAGAAAAAGGAGATGTGCAAAGTTAGAAAATCCACCTCAAGTGTTCTATATTGACTATCTGTTCCTGACCTGTGGTAGAGCATCTCACCCCATATTAGTCTGATCAGCCACAATTAGACACATTGCAACATGACTCAAACCCAGTGATATCATGTTGGTCCTCTTTGAGATTTAAGGGACAACAACATTACTACAACTATATAAACCATGAAAGGTTTTGGTGATAGAAGATGGAAAGCTGTATATGGTCACCATCCAAGAGACCTGCTTGGTGTGACTATAGAATTCTTGAACATTAGTCACTTATAAGACTTGTTTCTTGTGAGTTTGATAGAAAGTCCTATCAGGTGGAGGGACTTACCTGGAAAGTGCAAAGAACTATAAAACTTTGGAGTTAAGGTGCTGAGACTTCCTGTTGTGTTCCCTCATTCCTGAAAAGTTCTCACGCTTCTCTTCTAAGAATCCCTGTTCTCTTTGCCAAAAAGCATTAATCATTGAGAAGATAATTGAGCAAATGAGCATTGAGATGTAGTTCTGAGCTACTCACTGATTAAGTCTGATTATTAAATCTCATTTTCTATCAAGTGGATTTCAGATAAGATGATACATAAAATGTAATTTTATTTAAGAAACAAGAGAAGCTTATTTTTTGGGGGGAAAAGAAGCCAACATTATTGACAGATACCTGCATTTTCACTTGCTTTTCAGGTTACATATTTCTCCACATAAATTGTGCAAGTTGAGAAATATGTACTATTTCTAAATCACTTGGCAATATTAGTTTAGAGAAGTTTGCTTATGTTATTTAATAAAGAGTTCTGGGTTTCCTGTAGAATTCACTTTCTCTGTGAAGGCATATGCATTAAAAATCTCTCCCATTCCTAGGTGAATATTCTATTCAATTACTAAATATGGATTAATGGACTAAATGAGGGGAGAAGAATATAAGTATACTCACAAGACTCAAGTTAATCAATGAAATAATAAAACAGAAATTCATGATCAAGGAAACAAAGCTGAAAGTAAAATGGCAGAACGTTTTTAAAAAGTCTTCAGGATATCAATTTGATATGGGATTCCCATATTATATACTTAAAGTATCTTTAAGGAGCATATTTAAGTTGTACTTAAATATGTATTTTTGTGTGTAAAGATCCATAAGATTTTCAAGTATCTTCAAGACATCCTTAGATATATACTTAAAGACAGTTGACAGAATACATAAAGCAATATTTAGTCAAGAAAGAACTGAGGTGGGGCAGCTAAGTGGCGAAATAGATTGAGCACCAGCCCTGAAATTAGGAGGACTTGAATTCAAATCTGCTCTCAGACACTTAACATGTCCTAGCTGTGTGACCCTGAGCAAGTCACTTAACCTTATTGCCTCAGGGGGGAAAAGAAATAAAAAAGAAAGAACTAGAATTTAATGTCATAAGATAATTAGGTAGAAAAACAGAATAATAATTTTCTGTCAGATAATATTTTCAATTAACATGTAACGATGAAAAAGCTTCTGTATACCAAGTACTATTCTAGGTGTTGGACGTACATACACAGATAAAAACAAACAAACAAAAATATCATTCCTTCCCTCAAGGAGCTTATATTTTATCAGGAGAGATGTGTCATATAATGTTTTCTTCTTATATTTTTTATATTAATTAGGCCATATGATATTGAATCTTCAGTTTTTATCCAACTCTATGTGCCTCGTAGGATTTAGATCTGAGGTAATTCCAAATATAAAAATGGTGAGGTCTCATAAGATATAAAAAGGAAAAAAATTGCTATTATAATTCAAGAAACACTTATTAAATACCTATTATGTCTACATAAAGTCCTTGCCCAGAAAGGCACAATATGAATACAGATAATTAAATACAAAAGAATTTAAAAATTGGGGGGTTGAATGGAAAATCATAAAAGGTCTCCTCTAGCAGTAGTCTTTATAGAAGATAAGGATGCTAACTGGCAGAAGTGAGGAAGGAATATGTTCCAGACATTGGGGACACTTGTTTAAAAGCCTGGGATTAAGAAGAAACAGGTCTCTAATACCCAAATTGTAGCACAAAGTGTCTAATTTTTTTTTCAGTTATTCATAGGTATCAATAACTTCAAATAAATCTGAGGTTAGATGTTGAAATACATTTTTCCATAATGAACAAAACCTGCATTTAGTAATGTATGGCACAACTTTAAATAAAGTGTCTATAATTATTATTCATCTTTTATAAATGAATTGCACATTTGGAAACTACACTCTAGTTTTCTTTGTTGTCACTAATAATCAAATGCACTATATGTCTTTCTTCCCTTTTGATATCGACTGTGTTTCTCTTGAAGAAAACTACTTTTATGGTAAGAGTCCAGCAGAAAACAACCAAATTTAAAACAATTAAATAAGATTGCTGACAGGGAGGGAATTCTAAAGTGAAGCTTTAAGGGAACACTCATATTTGCTTGTATACCACAGAAAGAAGAAATTCTTAAATTAAAAGCAGAATATGTTGCTAGTCAAAACAGACATTTTGCTAGAATGTTTAATGTTATTTGCAATTGCTTTTTCCCAACACCTATAAAGATTTGGGGTGTCTTAACAGAGTGGCTACTTTGAGATATTTGTTTTTGATATAAATCACAATCAGTGAGGGATGACACAGAATTTGATCTCCATGTTTTCTTTTATCAACAGGATGCTCAAATTGCAAGGATGTTTTCCAATAGTGCTTTCACAAACTGGTGCATTCACACAGACAAAAAAAAGCTATTTAAAAATACAGAAGTTAGCAGTAGCCATCCAGCTACTGTATACACAGCTGCTGAGCATTAAAGGGAAAGCATGTTTTTTAAAGCTCAGAAATGGAAAAGATTTTATACTAGGAAAGCAAAATGATATAGTGATATTGATAATATTAAACAAATGAGCAATAAATGTGATGAAACTATTTTTCTTCAAATTTTGAAATTTTGATGGAATTTTGACTTTGTTTATGGTTTCTAAACTGGTAGCACAAAGGTATTTATGGTTAAATATCTAACCTGGCTGGGATTAATTAGATATAGTAAATTATGCGACACATTCACCAATCCATAAAGTGAAGGCTTCAGGCAGGATTTCCAGAACTAAAAGTATGAGGTCTCCAGTATATGATCTTTGCTTCTGGGGCTTCAGTGGCAGGGCTAATGGTAAAGTCCAGTGTTCATTTGCTGATAACAAAACTGTAGTAGATAGAAGAACTGGGATTTAACATAAGACATTAGATTTCAAAATTGGTATTTAGCAATTCTCCAATTGGATGATATTCCTTACACTTTCCCCTTATTTTCCAGTTTATTTTTTTCTGCTATAAAAATTTTTGCAATAAGTATGCATGTGTATGAATGTATGTACATGCACAATGTATACATGTTTAAGTGTATGTAATAGATATGCACATATATACCTGCATATATAGATATCCACTCATGTGTATATATACACATATATACATAGACACATATATCTTTTCTCTCTTTGGCTTCTTTGGAATATAAGCATGGTATAACTTGGTAGGTATAAGGGAATGAATGATGGATAATGTTTTGGCCATAGTTACTACTTCCAGAATGGAATCAGTTAACTGGATCATTTAACAGTTTCTCCCACAATGTATTTGTGGTATTTGTGTACCTGTTTTCCTGAAGCCCTTCCAATATTTGCCATTTTTTTCTTTTATCTTTGGCAGCCTCCAGAAAGTGAACTAAAATATCAAAGTTGCTTTAATTTGCATTTCGGTCATTATTAAGTGTGGTACATTCAGTTATTTTAAAAGATGTCCAATTCTTCATGACCCCATTTGAGGTTTTCTTGGCAGAGGTATTGGAGGTTTGCCATTTCCTTCTCCAGCTGTCCAATTACTAATAAGTACTTGTTGATTAATTAATTATTCTATCTCTTTTAAATACTTTTGTGTTCAGTGGTTTTTCAGTCTTTTCTGATACTTCATGATCTCATTTGGGGTTTTCTTGGCAAGAATACAAAAGTGGTTTACTATTCCCTCTCCAGCTCATTTTATAGATGAGGAAATAGAGGCAAACAGGGTTAAGTGTCTTGCCCAAGGTCACATAGCTAGATGGGTTTGAGGCCAGATTTGAACTTAAGAAGATGAGACTTATTGAGTCCAGGCCCAGCATTCTATCCACTGAGCCATCTAACTGCCTGTGTAAATACCTTATAGGATACTCATATGAGGATCAAATAAGATGATAAATGTGAAGTCTTTAGGATTCACCGAAGTCCTTTATAAATTTAGTTATTCTTATTGTACTGCTAAAGATTACTGAATCAGATATTAAATCTTACTAAGTGACTTTTAAGAGTCCTTACCACTCTGATGATTCTGATTCTAATTGTCCCAGATTCAGATATTGCTAAAAGGTTAATGAAGCAATTCCATCTGAATAATTAAGTAAGAATAAATAATCCATGAATTATTATCCCTATTTTACAGATGAGAAAACTAAGGCTAAAAATTAAGTTGTTTGACCATAGTAACAAAGTTGGTAAATATTAAAGTAGGAACTCAGTTTCCTAACTCCTGATTCCAAATCCTGAATTCTTTCTTTTACATCATACTACTCCCAGGATAGGAATTCTAAGGCTTATTACTGTGTCCACATTTCTCCAATTTAATTGTGGTTGTGTCTTTATAATTCTATAAATCTTTGAAATTTTATTTGCTGGGATAGCTAGGTGGCACAGTGGTTAGAGCACCAGATCTGAAGTCAAAGAGGATCTGAGTTCAAATCTGGCCTCAGGCACTTAACACTTCCTAGCTGTGTGACCCTGGGTAAGTCACTTAACCCCAATTGTCTTAGCAAAAAACAAAAAAAAGAGAGAGTATATTTGTCCCATATATTGGAGACTTTCCTCTGTTTCTTTAAATTTGAGGATATGATGGAGAATGGTACCAGCTGGGCACCTGAACTATTACTCTGTTCTGTTTTATAAAGTAAATAAGTTGTTGAACCTGGAATTGGTCAATTCTGAGTTCGAATCCTGTCCATGACACTGGTTATTTTGTGAAAGTATTTTCATTATCTGCCTTTATTGATTGCCCTTCCTTTTCAAAGATGACCAGTAGCCACATGGGGTGATATCTTGACTTGGATATGAATTGAATTTAAGTGAGGCAGTTATATAAAAATCATCTGCCTGAATGTCATTGCCAGAGTCATCTAAATTCAGTGGCAGGACAAAAGCCAATATGACTGATGATGGTCCAGGATACTTGGATGACCCTGGTGTCTTCAGTAAGTAACCTTGTTCTAAGTGTTCCATAGTACCTGCTTCACTTGCCTTTATGGCCATTGGAACAAACTCATCATTTACCCTATCCTCTGAGGAGAAGTCTTCACATGTTTATGGTAGGCATCCCCCTAATTCACAGGTGGGTTTGGGAATTGTAAGATTTGTAAGATTTACCTCAAGATTTAGGGATTAGTTGAGATCATGTGTGTATAGTTCTTCAGGAGTCTTAAAGCATTATGCACACCATAAGTTATCACCATCATTTAAGCTAAATGACTTACCCTTCATGATTTGTAATCATGCTTATTATTTATAATTTTTGAAGGAAACTGTTGCTTGCTCTGATGTCAAGATTGCTTCTGGACTTTTATTCTGGTCTAAGACTTGATTAATCCCAGAACACTAAAATTTAATCAGAGCAAATTATTTTATTCCTCAATGTTAACTTCTTTTATATACTTTTTTATTTAATTATTTTTTTTATTTTTAGAATGAAAAATGAAAGGAATTATCCCAATGTTTCCTTAAATCTTGTACCAGATACTTCAAAATCCAATAATTGAGGTCAAGGTATTTTTCATTGGATCATCCGAATAATTGTCTCAATTCAGTACTCCCTTTTGCTGGTATTGACACAGATTAAAAAAAAAATCCAATAATCCTCTTCACATGGTTGCTGTGAAGATTGGCTAATAAAAATAAAGTGTTAGATAAACAGTAAAGGTGTATTTCAGACAAATATAAGTGCCAGTGAAATGGAGATCTATTTTCAGAAAGGCAGCTCTATCCTTTTTCTAGCTAATAACCTAGAAACTATAGCCACTACCAATGATAGACTTCAGAACTGCCCAGAAAATACATATTCTGAGATTCATTCAGTTTTCATAATTTATTGTTCTTTATTTTATGGTCATCACCTTTGGTGTTTCTCCTTAGTTTCTTTGTTAATATTTTCTATTTCCTTGGGGGCTAGTTTTAATGGTTTAAGATTATTAAAAAAAGTAGTGTACATTGATAATAAAATAATACTGTGCTGCTATAAATAACCAATATATTTGTGACTTGGTGAGTCATAGAAAGTGAGCTTATCATTTGTTTTCCTTGATTATTCCATGTATCAAGAATGCTCAACCTTCTGTGTCTCTTTTGTATATTTTTTTCTTCCATCTGTGATGCAAATTGAAACATCTCTTTCACCTGCAGACTTTTTTTTCCTTCTACAATCAATAGCCAAGATAGCAACATAAAATGTGAGCAAATACAAAGGTAACCAGTATAAAATATGGGAAATAGTAAATCACCCACCAACTTAGATCAGAATGCAATTCTATATTCTACTGCTATATATTGACTTCAAAACAGTGAAATACCAACTGCCTGCCTCATGTATTAGCATCTGTAACTTTGTCTCTACTTTAACTTCTTAGTATTTTACTGTTTGTTTAGGTATGTAGTATCTGCCAGATCCTTATTTTTAGATGAAATCCAGTCTTACCTTCACTTCAGGCAACATGTTTTAATGAAAAGAATATTGTGCTTGGAGTTAGGTGATCTGACTTCAAATCCCACCTATGCTACTAGGTAGTTTTATAAATATGAGCAAATAATTGACTTTGATCCTTATTTTTCTAATCTTTATTGGGAACAGCTAAGTGGCTAAGTGGATAGAGCACTGGGTCTGGAGTCAGGAAGAGCTGAGTCCAAAAGTTTCAGATACTAGTTGTGAGACCCTGGCCAAGTCAATTTAACTTCTGTTTTTCTTAATTCACTAGAGATGGAAATGGCAAGCCACTGCAATATTCTTGCCAAGAAAACCCCTTAGAAAATATTGGTGTCATGGTTTCATGGAGTTAGAAAGAATTTGACATCACCAAATGATAGAAAAAGAAACTAAATTAGATGGTCATGACCTAAGATCCATTTTAAAAATTGATAACTATTTAAATATAGTTGCTTTCCTTTGTAAATAAAAATAGTTGTATGCATTTTATTTTATGCATTTAAAAACATTATTTCTGTAAGAAGTCTAAGGACCTCAACAGAATGCTAAAGAGGGACCCCTGATAGACACAAAAATGATCAATAGCTTCTAGATGCAATGATTTCTAAGGTCCCTTCCAAAGATAGTGACTATGATTTTGGTTGGTGCTCTCATAAGCTCTCTGAGCTTAGGCGTGGTCCATGAGAAAGAACTTTCCTCCAGAATCAGTATCCAAAATCTTGTCAAAAATTCTGATTTTCTATGCTGCTCCTTAGGCACATCTCTGGTTGATATTATGCATCAACCTGAGTGGTTCAAAGCAGGGGGTTCTAGTGTTGGTATTTTCATAGTTGCTAATATTTCTGAATATCTTATTTAAATCTCTTATTTAAAATCTCTTATTTAATCTTATTTAATATATCATATTTAAAAATATCTTATTTAAAAAATGTACCAAATATGTGGAATTGTGAACTTATCAAACCATTCTGGACAGCTATTTGGAATTGTGCGTAAAGGGCTATCAAACTATGCATATCCTTTGATCCAGTAGTGTCTCTATTGGGTCTGAATCCCAAAGAGATCACAAAGGAGAGGAAAGGACAGATGTGCAAATAAATGGTGGTAGCAGCCCTCTTTGTAGCAATTGGAAGTGGAAATTGGAAATTGAGTGGATGCCCATCATTTGAGGTATGGATGAATAAGTTATGATATATGAATGAAGTGGAATATTATTGTTCTATAAGAAAGGATGAACACATTGATTTGAGAAAAGCCTGGAAAGACGTTCATGAATGAATGCTAAGTGAAGGAAGTAGGACCTGGAGAACATGGTACACAGTAACAAGATTATATGGTGATCATGTGTGGTGGACTTGGCTCTTCTCAACTATGTGTTGATTAATTTTCTATAGACTTGTGATAGAACATCCAGAGGGAGAACTATAAAAACTTAATGTGGATCAAAGCATATGTATTTTTGTTTGTTTTGGGTCATTGTTGTGTGTTTGCCTTTTTTGTGTGTTTTTTTCCCATTTTCATCTGATTTTTCTTTTAAAAAAAATAATAGTTTTTTTTTTTTTTTTTTTTTTTTGAGCTGAGTTCAAATCTGGTCTCAGACAATTAACACTTCCTAGCTATGTGACACTGGGCAAGTCACTTAACCCCAACTGCTCACCAAAAAAAAGAGAATTTTTTATTTTCAAAATATATGCAATTTCAGCATTCACCCTTGCAAAATCCTGTGTTCCAATTTTTTCCATCCCTTTCCCCCACTCTCTGCTAGACAGTAAATAATCAAATATTTATTCAATACGTACAATTCTTTATATATTTGCATATATGTCATGCTGCAGAAGAAAAATCAGATCAAAAAGGGAAAAAATGAGAAAGAAAGCAAAAAGCAAGCAAACAACAACAAAAAAGAAGATGAAAATATCCAGTTTCAGTCCCCATAGTCCTCTTTCTGGAGGCAGATAGCTCTCTCCATCACAAGTCTATTAGAACTTCTCTGAATCACTTCAATATTGAATAGAGCTACATTCATCAGAATTGATCATTGCATTTTCTTGTTGCTGTGTACTCACTTTGTTTAGCATCAGTTCATGTAAGTTTCTCCAGGTCTTTCTGAAATAATCCTGCTGTTTTTCTGATTTTTATTATGAAGCATGACAAATATGGAAATATGTATAGAAGAATTGCATGTATTTAACCTAGAGTAGATTGCTTGTTGTCTTAGGGAGGGTGTAGGAGGAAGGGGGAAAAAATTTGGAACACAAGATTTTGGAAAGGTGAATGTTGGGGACTAAGACCATGTATTTGGGAAAAAAAATAAATAGCTAAAAAAATGTACCAACATGACACCATACATAGTTTTGTGAATAAAGCTTTTAACATACTGAACAATTCTGATATTCACATCTTTAGTGTTTACAACTCTGAGTAAATTACAGAGCCAGAAACTGCTAAAAATCTACTACTCAGCAGTATTTATAAGGCATTCTTTTCTTGAACCTTTACCTATAGGTCAAGTGGATTGCAAACTTAGAAGTTTGAACCATAAAAAATAAGTTATGACAAGCCCTTTTTTTCTTTTCTTTTTTTTTTCTTTTTTTCTTTTTTTTGCTGAGACAATTGGGGTTAAGTGACTTGCGCAGGGTCACACAGCTAGGGAATGTTAAGTACCTGAGACCATATTTGAACTCAGGTCCTCCTGACTTCAGGGCTGGTGCTCTATCCACTGTGCCACCTAGCTGCCCCACAAGCACACTTTTTAACATAACTAAAAACTTGTCACACATTTCAGATACCCATGATTTGCTACTCTTCTTTAGTGAGAGAAAGAAAAGAAGAAAACTCAACTGGTTCCACTCATAGAAATTGACTCAACTTTTTTATTGCTTATGTTCCCAAATCCAGTATACATTGAACATCAAGGCAATGTGACACATAACCCTATTTGCATTGCCCTTACATGTTATTTTATGGCTTGTTTTTGTATTTTTTTTACTGATTGTGTCCAGTTCATAAAATGTTGTCCTTCCTCACCTCTCTCTGATAAAATCCTTGTTTCCTTCAAACCTTTGGTCATGTGCTATTTACTATAGAAGACATTTATTGGCCAGTTTTTTCCCCAAAGTAGAATATAAAATCACTGAGGCAAAAATTTTCATTTTTGACTCTGAATTACCAGCACCCAGCACAGTGCTTAAAATATAGCAAATTCTCTTTTTTATAAAGCTTTTTATTTACAAAACATATGAGTGATTTTTCTACATTGACCTTTGCAAAAACTTTTTTTCTTAAGCTTTTCCCCTCCTTGCCCCCACCCCAACCCCTAGATGAAAGGTAATCTAATACATGCTAAATAGGATAAATTATATGACAAATACAACACATGTATAGATATCTATACAGTTATCTTGCTGCACAAGAAACATCAGATCAAGAAAGAGAAGAAGAAAAAACAACCTAAGAAGGAAAACAAAATACATGGAAGTATTCACAGAAAGCGTTAAAATGCTGTGTTGTGGTTCACACTCAGTTCCTGCAGGCCTCTCTCTGGATGTATATGACTATCTTCAGTGCTGAACAATAGGAATTGGTTTGAATCACATCATTGTTGAAGAGAAGAACCATGTCCATCAGAATTGATCATCGTATAGTCTTGTTTCTGAGTATAATGTTCTGCTGGTTCTGCTGATTTCACTCAGCATCAGTTCATGCAGATCTCTCCAGGCCTCTCTGAAATCCTCCTGTTGGTCGTTTCTTACAGAACAATAATATTCCATAACATTCATATACCACAATTTATTCAGCCATTCTCCAATTGATGGGCATCCTTTCAATTTCCGGTTTCTTGCCACTACAAAAAGGGCTGCCACAAACATTTTTGCACATGTGGGTCCCTTTCCCTCCTTTAAAATCTCTTTGGGATATAGGCCCAGTG
>JAJPUD010015269.1:25504-37984 GCA_023553655.1 Myrmecobius fasciatus
ATAGATTCTGCTCCAACCTTCACTCTGTATGTATCTCTATGTTTTAGATGTATTTCTTGTATACAACATATTATTGGATTCTGGTTTTTAATCCAATCTGCTATCTGCTTCTGCTTTAAGGGAGAATTCATTCCATTCACATTCACAGTTAAAATAACTAATTCTGTATTTCCTGCCATCTTATTTACCCTAGCTTTTGCTTTTCTCTTTCTTATCCCCTTTCCCTCCTCCCTACTATTTTGCTTTTGATAACCACTTCCCTCAAACAATCCTTCCCCTTTTGAGCCCCACCCACCTCTTTTCCCCCCCTTTCCCTCCTGTTTCTTTATAAGTACGTCTATTATTCCCTCAGAGCCAAATCTGATGAGATGGATATTAACCCAATACTCATTCCCCTCCCTTTTTTCCCCTCAATCATTATAGGTTTTCTTTGCCTCTACATGTGATATAATTTCCCTTATTTTACCTCCTTTTCCTCTTCTTCCAGTGTTATCCCTTTTCTACCTCTAATTTCTTTTTCAGTTTATCATATCATAATAATCATAAAATCACAATAATCATATCATAATTATCATAAAATCACAGTAATCATATCATAATCATAATGTAATAATAGATTCATAAAATCAACCCTCATTCTATAAGTATCTATAACATAAGTATAGTTCTAAGAGTTTTTTTTCCTTGATTCCTTTTTATGTTTCTCTTGTGTTCTGTGTTTGTAGACCAAATTTTTTGTTCAGTTCTGTTCTTTTCAGTAGAAATAGGTGAAATTCTCCTGTTTCTTTGAATGACCATCTTCTTCCCTGGAAGATAATGCTCATTCTATCTGGGTAACTTATTCTTGGCTGTAATCCAAGTTCCTTTGCCCTTCAGAATATCTGATTCCAGGCCCTTCGATCCTTCAAATTAGAAGCTGCTAGGTCCTGTGTGATCCTAATTGTGGTTCCTCGATATTTAAATTATTTCTTTCTGGCTTCTCGTAATATCTTTTCCTTGGTATGATAGTTCTGGAATTTAGCCACGATAGTTCTGAGGGACTTAATTTTTGGGTTTCTTTCAGGAGGTGATCGGTGGATTGTTTCAAGGAGTATTTTGCCTTCTGGGTCTAAAATATCAGGGCAGTTTTCTTTTATGATTTCCTGGAAGATAGTGTCTAGGTTCTTTTTTTCATCATGGCTTTCAGGAAGCCCTATAATCCTTAGGTTGTCTCTCCTAGATCTATTTTCTAGGTCAGTTGTTTTTCCTAGGAGATATTTCATGTTTTTCTCTATCTTTTCATTTTTTGTTTTTGTTTGACTGATTCTTGAAGTCTTGATGAGTCATTCATTTCCAATTATTCGATTCTAATTTTTAATGTCTTATTTTCTTCAGTTACTGTTTTTAGTTCCTTTTGCAATTGACCAATTACATTTTTTTGTTCATTGCATTCTTTTTCCATTTTTTCTATTTTATTTTGCAGTGATCTCATTTCGTTTCCCCATGTTTCTTCTAACTCTCTTTTAAGATTTTTTATGCAATCCTCAAAGAAAGCCTTGTGACGTGGAGACCAGTTTATGTCTCTCTTTGGGGCTTTTTCTGGAGTTGCTTTATCTTTAGGGGCCTCAGGATTTGAGGTCTGTTCTTCCCTCTCTCCATAAAAGTTGTCTATGGTGAGAGCTCTTTTTGGTTTTTTATTCATTTTTTTAAAAGGTGTGAGGTCTGTTTAAGGCAAAGGTGGGACAGCTGCTTTAATTTTCCCTGGGGCAGTTCTGCTGATTGATTTATTTCAGGAAGTGGGCAGTTCTGCTGATTGAATTATATCAGGTGCTGGGCAGTTCTGCTTTAGTTCATCCTGGGGCAGTTCTGCTGATTGAATTATTTCAGGTACTAGGCAGTTCTTTCTGGAGCTGATCAGTCCTGCTGATTGATTGATTGCCCTAGGGTGCTGTGTAATGACAGCTAGGTCCAATGCTCATCAGGGGTTCTGTGGTTCACAGTCTACCCCCCACAAAAGGGAGACCCTCCAAACCACCTGCCCACAATCAGGACAGATTGGCCCAAGAGTCCCCCAGAAGACTCCCAGGTGTGTGAAAAGCACAACGCTCCCACTCCTGTTCCGACTCCTGTTCCAGCTCCTTGCTCCAGCTCCCTGCCCTGGTCTCTCTGTGCTGCAGTCTGGGTTCAGCAGACCACCCCCCTGCCCAATTAAGACAGACCTGTTTTGAAGTTCTTCCAGAGTATCTTCTTCTAGAATCGTGTTGTCCTCCAGATATTGTGGATTTTATTGCTTCAAAATCAGTCTAGAGGCTTCATATGTTGTTGGTTTGAGGGAAGGTTAGAGGAGGTTACAGAGACTCCTGTCTGATCTCCGCCACCATGGCTCCACCCCCAATATAGCAAATTCTCAATAAATATTACTGAATTTAATACACAACATACAAAGATATCACGAGGGAAGATTTAGGATTAAACATTAAGTTTCCTATGGCTAATAGTTTTGAAGAAATAGAAGAGAATTTAGAGATAATATTTCAGTCTCCTCCTGAGAAGGAAACTGAGGCCTAATTTGGCATCTTGACCCATATCCAAAAGACAGGATTTGAAGATTTTGGGCTAGAATTTGAGACAAATTCTCTATCGCTGTGACATCTTAGCGGCCAATCAACAAGAATTTATGAAGCTTATACTAAGTGCCAGGGGAGAGACAGTGTATTAGGTTTGGAGCTTAAATTCTATCTTTGGCACATAGTGGCTTTGTGAACCTCATTTCTGAGTTAGTTTTTCAATGATTGAGGCAACTTTCTAAAATTATAAGTTGCATAAAAGACACTGACCATCACTGGGAATTTATTAATCAATAATTATTATTAAATGCCTACTCAGGGACTAGGGAAACAAAAAGAAGCAAAAGACAATTCCTGCCCTCATGGAGCTTACAATCTAAAGGAGACATCATGCAACTATATATACAAAGCAAGCTATGTATAGAGAAAATAGGAAATAATTCCCAAATAGAAGTCTCTAGAATTAAGAGGGGGTTAGGAAACACTTTCTGTAAAAGGTGGAAGTAGATTTGTTCTTTAAAGGAAACTAGGGAGCTCAAGGTTTGGGAGAGAAAGAAAATGAGCCACCTCAGAAGGGAAACAGCTAGAGAAAATGACTAGATCCAAGAGAGTGTTTTGTTCATGGAATAGCCATGAATCCAAGGTCACTGAATCAAAATTATATGTTGTGAATAAGTTATCAGAAGACTATATTGGGGTGTGGAAATAGAGCCAAGATGGCAGAATAAAGTCAGAAGCTGCACAAGCTCTCCTACTTTGCTTCAAAAACTACATGAAACTAAGCTTCTGAACATATTCTGATGGAATGAAGCCAATATCCAACTCGAGAGACTGAAAACATTTCAAGAAAAGTCAGTCTCATTGGAGTGAAAAAGGTCTTCAACCTAAGTCAGATGGATTCTGGGAAAGCCAGTGAGAGAATCTTAATCATAGCAAATCAGCAACTAAATTGTTCAGTCCAAGTTCAGTAGAAAAAGCAACTTCCAGTCCAGTTCTGAAGGCAAACTCTGGGAAACCAGGCTGTTTCCTGAACAAACTAGGCAAAGCTACCCCCTGCAAACACAAGGGGCCCTGGGCTCAAAGCCAAGGCTCAGAATTGTATAGAAAGCTTGGAACAGCAGCACCTTTACCCCTGGAGCAGAGCTCCATCTTAAAAATTAAAAAAAAGGGGGCAGCTAAATGATGTAGTGGATAAAGCACCAGCCTGAAGTTAGGAGGATCTGAATTCAAATCTGGTCTCAGACACTTAACACTTCCTGACTGTGTGACTCTGAGCAAGTCACAACTCCAATTGTCTCATAAAGTATCAGACAGAAAACAATAACAATAACATACACTCTTGTTTTCTTGCCAACTTGTGTTGGACAAACAACGCTTTTTCTCTTCCCCTCCTCTCATGTTCTTCCTGCATATAAACTATAAATTTCTTCCCCTGAGACTCCTTGAACTTTTCAGTCATATATATAAAACAAAAAAACAAAAACCAAAAAACCTCTGGTCAACAAATATTCTTGCAAATTTTATCTGGCAGGCTCTCAGCCTCTGCTAGAAGTGCAATCAACTGAAGAAAAAGATTCTTTGTCCTACACAGACAGACGCATGCATTCTTAACACTCAAACTAGTGGATGCAAAGGAAGACTATTCTCTGGAATAAACATATTTGTAAATAGTTTCCACTGGAAAGAGTTAAATTGACTTGGTACCAAGATATATAAGCACTACTTTTCATGTAATGAAACATATGATCTCATTTGAAGGGCCCTTAGTTCCTAGGGTTTCTGGCATGCTCATATTCAAATGCTCAAAAGAACTAATTTTTGGCCACACTGGGAACTATTAAAGTGGGAGAACTTTTTCTGTCATTGGTGATTGCAACTCTTCTATGACTCATCAAGTCCAAGTTGCATCATGCTCATAGGGGTCAACTGGCTTTCCTAGGGACACAGAACTACTGAGTGAAAGAGGTTATATCTAAACTTAGATCTTCTGTATTACTCCAAATCCAGTATTCTATCACTTTGAAATATTGATTCTCTTCTGCCCATACTCATATGTCTATATGGGAAAATATGAATTTTGGAACTAGTTTTTTGTTTTATTTTTCTTTTCTTGTTCTTTGGGAATATTTTATAATTTTCCCTTTTTATTAGAGTGCTTAATTCCATCTAGCCAAATCCCTACTTCAAATCCTCATGAGCTCTTCCCTATATATTATAATAACCTCTCACTTGGCTTTAGCACCTTCAATCTTGTCCCATTAGCTATTCTCTGCACAGCTGCCAAAATGTGTTTTCATAAGTTTAAATTTGACTATGTTACTCTCCTTCGCAAAGAACCACAGTGTCTCTCTATAACCTCCAGCATGAAATATAAATTCTGGTTGGCATTTAAAGACCTTGCCAAACTGATGTCAGCTTATATTTCTAGCCTTATTTTATAATACTCTGCTTCTTGTAATTTATAATATAATGCTCCCACATTTTCATTGGCTGTTCCTTATACCATCAATGTACTCTTTTAACTTCCCTTTAGAATCATTCTTCATCTGCTCTAGGACTCAACTGAAGTTTCGTTTTGTACATGCAAACTTTCTTAATTTCTCTCCATCTCAGATTCTAGTGCTCTCTTCCCCATCATCTGTATTTATTTTCTATATACCTATAGCATATTTCATCTTCTCTGATATGACATAATCCCCTTGAGAGCAAGAATTGCTTTGTTGTCTCTAAATACAGGGCTTATTATAGTGCCTAGTATGGATTATGAACTTGTGAAAATGTTTATTGATTGTAAATAATTAACTAAATAAAATACTTTATAAAGCCAGTTATTACAGAGGTAGTGCAGGAGCTCAGAAGACTTTTCCCTTCCTCCCTTCCTGCTTTCAATTTGAAAAGGAAATACATGAGAGCCTGCTTAGATTTTCTTTTTCAGTAAGCATCAAATTTTTCATTAGATTTTTTTCCTCTAAGGATTAAGCAGAACCATATTTTAAGTGCTTAAATATTTCCAAGGAGTACCATGACAACCATCTGATTTTCAAATAATATTGATTGTTTCATGGTTTTTCTTTTTTCCTCCTCTAAATACATTATTTGAAGATATGAGTCTAGGCTGAAGTCTCCAAACCTTAATATTTTAGCATTGTTTAGCAACATCATAGTGATGTGCATAAGAAATGGAGGGAAGAGTGAGATTCTATTCAATCAGAGCATTTATCCCCAAATCATATCAGACTATTGTCCTTTTTTTCCCCATTAGCGTCTCTAGTAGTAATGTCAGCCTATAGATTTAAATTACCTTTGGATTGGAAAAGTATAGACTATTCTTAGATATCAATCTAAATATGAATGTAATTTTAGTTTGTTAGAATGATGAAAAGACTGATGAGTAGGTTCATTTTATATTTTTAAAGTGCTCCCTTAGTCCCAGTCTCTGTGACTATGATTACTGACTATTGTACTACTATTACTAAACTGATGGGTGTGTTTCTGGGAATCAAGAATTCAACCACAATAAGTTGTTTTCTTCTTCTACCTGTGCCTACAAGGAAATGGGAAATGAATCTTTGGGTGCAATAGTATGATTTTTTTGGTCTACCCAATTTAGGAAACTAATTATATTGCCTCAATCACACCACCACAAGTGATATCCTTGGAAAAGTAAAATTTAAACGAATATTTTGGAATATTTCCTTTAAAGAGAATATGTAGGCTTTAACCTAAGATTATCTTATATTAAAATTAACAAGACCATGGCAATAGTGGGTATACATTGCAGTGATCTGTCCTTAAAGTGAGGAAGACAGAGTTTAAGTCTCTCTTCTGATATATACTGGTTCTATGACACTGCACAAGTCCCTTAATCTTCTAAAGTTTCTAGGCAGTACTCTAAGACTCTAAGTCAGAGAGCACAGATCTACATTATTAGAGATCCATAGGCTAATGGAAATAGATGAGTTAGTAGAGAAATTCTGTATTTTGAATCAGGGAGACCTGAGTTAAAGTTCTGTTCACTAGCTGTGTGATCTAGGTCAAGTCATTTGACCTCTAACCTTGATTTCCTCATTTATAAAATAAAGATGATTAATAATAGTATCCACCTACTGGGGGTATATATATTATAAAATAAGGATGATTAATAATAGTACCCACCCTCACTGGATTGTTATAAAGATCATGTGAGATAACAAAAGTGAAATGCTTTGCAAAATTTAAGTTGCTATTATTATTATAACAACATTGAGGAAATCACAGATTCAGTTTAAAATGCAAATACACATACACTATGATAAGGTCAATCAATGTATGTAACTTTTCTCCTTCAACTTTTCTATTTTCTTTAAAATATCTCCTTCCTAATTCAAATGCATCTCTGCTTTCCCTTTTTGAGCTTTCTGTGATTATGGACACCTAGATCACAGAATCAGAATTTGTCATTCTACAACAGATTGATTTTCTTTCTACACTAGCAAAAAAATGTGTTCCATATAGATTTTAAAATGGAGATGTGCAGGCAATAAATTATTGCTATGTTCTGCTTATCAGCAGAGAATTGGTGCTACACATTGAATAAGGATGTCCCAATCACACAAAATGTAAATTTTTGAATATTCTTTCTATGATAATAACCAAGAAAACTAACTTTTGCTAACGTTTAATGACCCATGGATGTCACATTTTATTCCAAGTTTGAACTAGAAAACTAGCAGTCTTCAGAATCTGGGTTAGGCCCATACCTAAGAGGAAGTTCTTGAGTCTTTTCAAAATCACTGTGTCCAAAATAGAACCCATTAATTCTGTCTCAATCCCACCTTTATGAACTTTGTTTTTGCTGGTTAAGCACAATACCATCCTCTTAATCAGCCAGTTTTATAATAGCAATCTTAACCTCATTATTATCAAATCCTGTCATTTCTTTGTCCACAATATTTTTCACACCTGTCCTCTTCTATGTGCTCACATAGATACTGTTTTAGTTTTCTCCCTTACCACTTCTTATATGGATTATTACAATAGCCTTCTGCCCTCTTTTTTGTTTTTATCCCTTGAACATGGGAGCAGCCTTTTGGCACTATTTTCATTTCCCTAAATTGACGTGTAAAGCAGAATCTCCTGTATTTACCCATTTTCCTTTCCTTGTCTAAGTTCTAGAAAAGGATTGAGGATTCGGAATATTTTTTCTAATATTATTTTCCTTTATTTCTACTCTTTGCTAGGAATTGGGAAGTCCATGTTAACTCATGTTTAGTTAAACACTGTTGAGCCAATGAAAAGCATTAAATTTTTTTTAGTAATTATACATTTTTTATTCTTAATATTAATATCTATTAAATAGAAGAGATTTTTGATACATATGAATTTACAGTTTTGAGTTAATGGCTCATGCAATTTATACACTTAATAGTTTATTTTTTACTTCATTGGCATTTTTGTTACTGAGCTAAGAGTTCTTCTATTGTCAATATAGTAATCTTTCCCATTAAGCTTCTCTCTTAGGCAATACCTTGTAGTTATTTTATTGCTTTAAATTCTGCAAGAATTTTGGGATCAAGGTCTAAAATGCCTAAGAATCATTGCAAAATATATTTATTATTGGAAGATGCCTTCCTAAACATCTCATCCAAGTTTTTCATTTTGTAGTTAAGGAAGCTGAAGGCCAAGTTGTCATAGTAAAGAAGAAGAGTCGGAATCTGAAGCCACATCCACTGCTTTCTGGTCTGGTAACTCTTTCCACTGTGTTCTATTGCAACCAACAGATTTAGAACTAGAGTAGACTTCACTATATGTAAGATGGGGTACCTTCTTTTGCAGTGGGTTATATGAGAGAAAAGTCTAGCTCACCTGTTAGACATAAAATAATTGTTCATTATTTATTTTCCTGAATATTAAACTTGCAAACCACAATTATACACAATTCATAACATTAAGCTATTAAACATTAACCCATTATTTTCTCTTAACATTATATATTTAAGTTCATCATGATGAAGAAAACTTGTCTCAACATTTCTCATGTGTGTTTACTTCTTCATTTGGTGGTTAGCCAAAGACTGTTGCTGGGCAGAAGATTTTCAAATGGTACTCTTCCCTTGATCTTTTCCATACATTTTCAAATACACATGCAATCTTTTACTAAAAGGCCATTCTAAATCCAGTATATTGACAATTTATAGGGCATCTGAATGAGCCTCATTTTAAAATGCACCATTTTCTTCTCTGAATTGCTATCTTATTCATGGTTCCATATTTATTCATGGTTTCTTTGGAAAATTGCCGAATTTTAGTGATTAACATTTTCAGGTGAAAGATTGCATCGTGTACTTCTGAACTTACATATCATCCTGAAGTATATTCATTGCATTGTGCAAAAGCATTGTGGGAACAAAATTATTTGTTTATGGATTGTTTAATCCTTTGATTGTTTTATGCTTTGAAGAAATCAAGAAATGATTTCTTCTAACAAGCAGTTTTACTGCATGTCATATATAGTACCATGCTCTGGAAACAAGCAGTTTAAAAATCCATTAATAAATTCATTCATCCTTTTCTAAGTGGTTGATCCATATTGTCAAAAAGTAACCTAAGGGAGGAAAATTGCAAGTTGTTCGATAGCAGATGTCAGAATTAAGTAGCTCTATACATGTAGAATTGACCATGCTTTGGGTAAACTTCAATTGTATAAATGTAACAAGAATTACTTCCCCTGATGCCTTATGAAGAGGGAACATTTAAATCAACTTATTGTATTACCTTCATATGCCATTGCATTGAAATTCTGTCCCATATATACATCCTGTTAGATGAAATCCTCAATAGGCCTTTCAAATGCATCCTATATTCTAAGCCACAGATACTTTTCATTTGTTCTTTCCAATGTGGATAGGCAAAGTTATACTCTTTTGCATTATAAATTACTGTCTAGAAGGCTCTGCAATATCTTGGGCCTTGAGGTAATTACTAAATCATCTGCAAACAGGAATATCTAGATTTCTATCATCCAAAAGAAATTCCTTAATTGCCAAATTTCATGACCTCTTCTCAGTTTTCATTCTTCTTAATCTTTCTGGCATTTGACACTCTCGATAGCTTTCTTTCTTTTTGTTTTCTTTTATTTTATTCAAGCTTTTTATTTAAAAAAATATATGCAACATTGTAATATATGCAATATATTCAACTTTGACCTTTCAAAATTTTCTGTTTCAAATTTTTCCCTCCTCTCTCTATCCCTTCCCTTAGGTGGCAGGTAATCCAATATGTGTTAAATATGTTAAAATATATGTTAAATCCAATATATGTATACATATTTGCACAGTTAACTTTTTACACAAGAAAAATGAGATCAAGAAGGAAAAAAAAAACCTGAGAAAGAAAACAAAATGCAAGCAAACATCAATAGAAAGAGTGAAAATGCTATGTTGTGATCCACACTCAGTTCCCACAGTCCTCTCTCTGGGTGCATATGGTTCTATTCATCACTGAACAACTGGAACTGGTTTGAATCATCTCATTGTTGAAGAGAGCCATGTTCATCAGAACTGATCATTCTATAGTCTTGTGGCTGTGTATCTCCTGGCTCTGCTCATTTTACTTAACTTCACTTCATATAAGTCTCTCCAGGCTTCTTTGAAATCATCCTTTTGGTTGTTTCTTACAGAACAATAATATTCCATCACATTCATATACCATAATTTATTCAGTCTTCAAGTGATGGGCATCCATTCAGTTTCCAGTTTCTAGCCACTACAAAAAAGGCTGTCAAAAATTTTTTGCACATGTAGGTTCGTTTCCCTTCTTTAAGATCTCTTTGGGATATAACCCTAGTAGAAATACTACTGGATAAATATGTATGCCCAGTTTGATAATTGGAGAATGGCTTAAATTCTTAAAAATTCTAGTGAATTCTCTATATATTTTAGAAATGCGGCTTTTATCGGAACCTTTGAACCTAACAATGATTTCCCAGTTTATTGTTTTCTTTCTAATCTTGTCTGCATTAGTTTTGTTTGTACAAAAATTTTTTAACTTGATATAATCAAAATTATCTATTTTGTGATTAATAATGATACCTAGTTGCTCTTTGGTTTTTGTTGAGGTAATTGGGGTTAAGTGACTTGCCCAAGGTCACACAGCTAGGAAGTGTTAAGGCTGGTGCTCTATACACTACACCACCTAGCTGCCCCTCTAGTTGCTCTTTGGTTACAAATTTCTAGGATCTCCACAGATCTGAGAGGTAAACTACCCTATGTTCTTCTAATTTGTTTATAATATCATTCTTTATGCCTAGATCATGAACCCATTTTGACCTTATCATGATATATGGTGTTAGGTGTGGGTCAGTGCCTAGTTTCTGCCATTTAGTTCCCAATTTTCCCAGCAGTTTTTGTCAAATTGTGAATTTTTATCCCAAAAGCTGGGGCTTGGGGGGGGCGGAGCCAAGATGGCGAACTGCAGACAGCGTTCTCTGTGAACTCCTGAGATCTTCCCTCAGACCCAGACAAAGTGAGCCTTCCAACTGGTTTTGGAGTGAGGGCTCCACCAAACAATTGGACTACAACGCACTTCTATCAAAAATCTACCTTGAAAGAACTCCGGAGAAGGTTAGCCTCAGGGAAAATCGGCCTCTGGTGGCGATCAGACTCCAGACGGGGCAGAAGTCAGGGCTGCGATAGAGGGGCGGATTTTAGGCACCCAGGAAGCCCCTGGGAGACACCTGGGCCACTTTGCTCTGCTTGCGGACAGGGGCTTTGGCAGATATGCCTTTGGTAAAGGGTGGATCGAGAGCAGCTGAAAACGTGGTCCTAGTGCGAATCTAGCCCGACCAGCCTCAGACCGGAAGTCAACTCGGCAAACTGCCCAAGGGCAAATACAAATTGTTGCAGTATTTTCTGCTGGGGACCGATATCCCAACTTTAAATCATGAGCAAGAAGAAGAGAGCTCTCACCATAGAAAGCTTTTACGGAGAAAAAATAGAACAGTCCCCAGATCTTGACATTATGAAAACAATCCCAGATGAAGCCACAAAGGCAGACTTAAGCTGGTCTCCCTTTCAGAAGGCTTACCTGGAAGATTGCATTAAGAATCTCAAAAGAGAGCTAGAAGAAGAATGGGGAAATAAGTTGAGATCAGTGCAACAGAAATATCAAAAACTGGAAAATAGGACTGGTGAATTGGAAAAAGAAAACAGTTCACTGAAAAACAAAATTGGTGAATTGGAAAAAATCACCAATTCACTGGAAAATAAAAATGGTGAACTGAAAAACAAAATTGGTGAATTGCAAAAAGACAACAATTCACTGAAAAATAAAACTGGCAAAATGGAAAAAGAATGCATTGAATCAAGAAATTCAACTGGCCAGCTAAAAAAGGAGCTAAAAAAGATAACTGAAGGAAATAATACTTTAAAAATTAAAATTGAACAAATAGAAGTAAATGACTCAATAAGACTTCAAGAATCAGTCAAACAAAAACAAAAAAATGAAAAAATAGAAGAAAATATGAAATATCTCCTAAGAAAAACAACTGACTTGGAAAACAGATCCAGGAGAGACAATTTAAGGATTATCGGACTCCCCGAAAGCCACGATGAAAAAAAGAACCTGGATGCTATCTTCCAGGAAATCATGAAAGAGAATTGCCCTGATGTTTTAGAATCAGAAGACAAAATTGGCATTGAAAGAATTTACCGATCACCTCCTGAAAGAGACCCCAAAATTAAAACCCCAAGGAATATCATGGCCAAATTTCAGGACTATCGCACCAAGGAAAAGATATTGCAAGCAGCTAGAAAGAAACAGTTCAAATACCGAGGAACTGTAATTAGAATTACACAGGATCTGTCAGCTTCCACTTTAAAGGATCGAAGGGCCTGGAATCAGATATTCCAAAAGGCAAAAGAACTTGGATTACAGCCAAGAATAAGTTATCCAGCTA
>JAJPUD010015270.1:0-37981 GCA_023553655.1 Myrmecobius fasciatus
TCTATCTGACCTTACAAAAATATAATACTTTTCTATCTACAAAAAGCTACAAATTCTCATGAAAAATCATTATAAAATATTTAAACAGAGATAATTTTCAGAGGAGATTGATCTCTCTGTGTATGAGAAAGAGAGAGAGAGACAGAGAAGGACCTAGTATATGTTGTGATCTGACAAATCTGGATTTGAGAAATAAATTCTAACCTGGCAGTGTCTTTTGATGTCTAAGTAACATTTGATTCCTGAATTGCTCATTGATACATTATGACTACATAATGCATATAATATACTACATTATGTCACTAATTACTCCTTTAAATTCAGTATATTTATTAAAATATGTGTGTACTTTATTATATTTTCAGATTGTGGAAGTAGCCTACCATGATAAATCAGCCACTGCCTACCCTGAACCTCAGGATAAAGAAGCATTTGTCCGTTCTAAGGTTTACAGCACTGATTATGATCAAATTCGACCTGACTGTTACCCTTGGCCTAAGGAGGCAATGAAAATACAGAGTGTAAATCATTTCTAGAAACACAGTACAGCAGTAAATATTTGTGGCTCTGTTAATGGTGTTTCAATTTGAAGGTTTTTTTCTTTGTCAAGATGAACAGTTTTTATAATGATTGAAAAAGCTCTCAAATTAACATGATAATCTTTGTTTTTTAACTTTGTTGTTTAATTATCTCTTGGTTGATTTAATTCAGATTAGGATAAACAGCCCTTTGAACAATAGTCCTATATTTGCATTCTGTTTGTTCATATTTTCAGTATTCATCTTTGTGTCCCAAGTTCTTTTTAAAACTTGTTGAAAATCTGAAAAAAAAAATTTCATTTTTACATAGTACACTGAAGAGTAACACTAAAACTAGCAATAAATTAATATAAGCAACTTTAAAATATGTGATTCTTTTGTTAACTATTTTGTTAAGCTATACTTTTTTTTTATAAGAACAATAAATTTTCGGAACAGAGCCTTTATACTTACAACAGAAACTACAGTGTCAATATTTTTGCAGTTTCTAAAGACAGTGACTTCTCAGGTTTTCATCAATAGCCCTTGATTGTGTTGGTTCAGTTTATGCAACTGGTTAAAAAATTATTTGAGAAGGCTCAATCAATTCTGTTTACAATGCTTTGTACAACTCTGTTTATTTCCTTTCTGTCATTCTCCTAATTCAGTAATACTCCACTTTGTCCACTGCATTCCCAACAAAGAACTTCACCATCTCCTTAAATATACCTTCCCACTATGCAGCTATCATTCTATACCTTTGGGGAAAGAGATTATCCCCTTATTTTCAATGGAGGCCCATTCTCATTCTCTATGGTAGAGTGATAGTGAAATAAAGAAGGCAGACAAAAAAAAGGTAAAGACTTTCTTTTTAGCAAAATTCTCTGGGATGTTCTTTGTAAAAAGACCCCTGGGTCTGAGGCTAACCTTAATACCCATAACAAGTTGTCTTGCTGTATGGCCCAGTGCCATCACTCCAGACTAGATGCCTAGAATATTTCCCTCTCTTTCTGTTTCAACTATGATGCTTCTCCATTAACTCAGGAAATTGAAAACTCGCTGTATTGCACTAAAATAACCTACCTCTGCAGTTCAGAGGGAAATTTTAAGTGAAAAATTTATATAACAATATTCCCAATATGTCACTTTTATCTTTTTAGTTTTATTTTAAGAAATTTTCTTTCTTTTAAAGTCATGTTTTTGAAGATATACTTCAAGATAAAATGTACTAAAAAGAGTATTATTTGCAAAGTTGAAGACTAAACGGAATTTTGTTTTAAGGGATTAGAAAAATAAAGCAGTGCTGGAAGTAGGAGTTTTGAGAGTACAAGTCATCATAGAGAGTTGTTCAAGTGTAATTGTTTTGTGAAAGTAGTAGAATGATTTTCCTAACTCTTGTCCATTTCCATGTTTTCTTATAGCTCTAAGAAAACCTATTTACCTATGCAAAAGAATTGTAATAAATTATTAAAAATGTGAATACTTAACTAAAGAGTGAATTAATAAAATAATAAGGTGCCCATGATCTTTATTTCCTTTTTTTTTTTTTAATGATTTCTATCAGCACATCACAAATTGATCATTTATGGACTTGTGTTGGTTGATATCATGGGTTTAAGAAAATTTTTTAATTTTACTATGAACTGGCAACAAATTAAATATTTTATTGTTAGATTTTCATGTATCTCTTCTCCAGTCAACCATATAGATTATCAATAGAACATAAATCTAGAATTCACAAGAAAAATTGAGAACATGACTTTAAAATATAGCAGAGCATTATGTAATTGTAATATTTGTTACCAGGAAGTAACTCACTGGGAGGTGAGATTGATATATAGATATATATTTGAAAATGATTATAATGTGGGGGGGAAAATGAGTTAAGATCTCAATTTAAAAAGTAAGAAAAAAATAGATGATAGGGCATTTAAATTATTATTTTTCAATTAGTAATACAGGATTTTTTTTTTTTTTTTGCACTTCAAGCAAACACCCTAAAGGCTGCTTAGGCAGAAGTTATATGAGGAGAAACCATTCCTCTTGGGGAAATGAAGGTTCAGAACACCACAAGAATGTAGGAACAGCAATTTATTCAGTATTTAAATAGACATGTTTTGTCCAATCCCCCAAGAAGCAGACCAGTTAGTCACTTTCTGTTTTAACTAATGTTTTTGATAATGAAGTGTGAAGGTATGGATTTTCTTCACATTGGACAATTGCACTGGTGATGGGAGTAGAATGGTCCTCAAAGCAAAGAGATGCTTTGGGGGCACAGGCTGAGACATGGTTTGTCATAAACCAATCCCTTCACCAAATCTGCAGAATATTGTATTAGAACTGGAAAACAGCTTCAGGTTCTGGTCCAGATTTTTCATTTTACAGAAAAGAAAACTTGAGACCTCACAATGGGGAAATAATTTGTGGAAGGTCATTTAACAGGAAGGAACTGAGACTAGAACCCAGATCGCCCGGGTCCCAGGATTAGAACACTTGCAACCTGATTGTTGAAAGGTAGCTTCCACTCCATAGTCCTCAGCAGAGCATTTATGAATGGCTCAGAAGAAGGGCTAATCACGGAGGGAAGGTTCCATATGAACTTCCCAAGTCCCAAAATCAACACTGTGCTTGGCAAAAAAAAGTCTGCAAAGCTGAGGAGCACAATGCTAAGAGGGAAAGTTTCTAGGACTGAGGGGGTCTTACCTCCCCTCCCACCCCCATCCTCTAAGAATCTCCTCCATCTCTCCCTTCCCCCAGAAGGAAAGTGGTTGAGAACTGAACCTGGGAGCACCCAAGGGCTTTCTGGCTGACAACTGAACCTGGGAGCACTCATGGGCTTTCTAGGTGAGAACAGAACCTGGGAGCACTCATGGGCTTTCCAGCTGAGAACAGAACCAGGGAGCACCCAAGGGCATTCTGGCTGAAAACTGAAGGGACCACCCAAGGACTTTCTGGCTGAGAACTGAACCTGGGACCACCCAGGAGCTTTCCCTCTCCAATTTAGCACTCTGTAGCTCACACAGAGCAGTCCAGGGCATCCTTTCTGTCCCTTCTCCCCAGATAATGAGAGCTAGACCAGTCCTCCTGATGTACTTCCATCCCTCTCATCACCCGCAGTGTATACTCACCCTCATCCTGCCCTTCTCCCTTACAATGAAAGCAACATGACCTCTCTCTACATCCCTCCAAATCTCGGAAATATAGTCAAACCAGGTGAATTCCCCATGCCCATTTCCTTTTTTTTTTTAAATTAAAGTGTTTTATTTACAAAACATATGCATAGGTAATTTTTCAACACTGATCCTTGGAAAACCTGTTCCAAATTTTCCTCTCCTTCCCTCACCTTTTGGCAGATAGTCCAATACATGTTAAATATGTTAAAATATATGATAAATCCAATATATGTATACATATTTATAGCATTATCAAGACAAGAAAAATCGGATTAAGGCTTTTTATTTTTCAAAATACATGCAAAAATAGTTTTCAACACTCACCCCTGCACATCCTCAAGACCTGTATTGGCCAGTAGGTGAATGGGAGAAAATTTATTTTATATTAAATATCCAAACAGCCCTGAACCTATTTCCCTTCTCATCTGGCCATCCATCACAATACCAGGTCCCATCTGGCTTGGAGATTTTGCCAGCGTGGCACTTCGGCTCCCTTCTCCCCACAAAGAATAGAAATCCATCTCCAAAAACTCTGCTTTCATCCACCCTAAGACTAAGCTCTCCTTTTCACTAACGGGTGAATGATGAATAAGTATTTCTTTTTCACTGTATGCTAATGCTAGGAATACAAGCAAGCAAGATAAACCCTGATTCTCAGGAACACCATTGCAATAGGGAAAATAGAGAGGTTGGGGTTTGCTATGGGAGGGAAATGATATGGAGACCTAAATCTGGGCAAGATAAGGGGATAGATGAGTGCATATAAGGCACAGACCAAAGGGGATGAGGATGGAAATAGCAATGTCTTGATCTGACTCCAGACCAGGGTTCATTTCTCAACTACAATCAAGCATGGGTAGTTTGTCATTTCTGCTGCCAGTTTGTCACCTCATCTCTCCTTCTACCTCTTGTTCTTGTTCCCAAATCAGTTCTATCATGGCTACTAGAAAACATAGTGCAAAAATCTACGACCCACAATACCTGGCACAAAATAAACATGCTTAATTATTTATTATTTATCCACCAATGAACACAGCTTAACCTTGGCGTGAAGGCAGAGGTTCTGGAGGGAGATGCCTGTTTCTGGTGGGAAAAAGGGGGCTAAAGTGCCATCTTTTATTACAAATTTGTTACTATGAAGATCAAATGCTGTTCCTTGGCTCCCCTCCATGTGTTATAGCCTCCTAATAAATTAGGAGATCTTGACAGTGAGAACTTCACTTTTATATTTCTATCCCTGTTGCCTAATATCAATATGTCCTGCACATAGTTAACTATTCAATCAGATTTTGTTTATTGATTGATAGGTGGATATTAATTTGGGAAAAATCTATCAAAATTTCTAAAACTGTAAGTTGCAATTCTATTAGGGATCTCACATAACTGAACATGGGGCTTGCTTAATTATGATTTATTATCAGTAAATGTTTGATTCATATTCCTATTTTATATATCTCTATAGGAGTGTGTAAAAATTTCTTTGGCAAAAAAAGGTCAAAATTGGAAAAAGTTTAAGAAATCGTGCTCTATACAAGTCCTGCAGAGCTCTTGAATGTGAATTTGGGGATGGGTGGAGAGGAAGAGGGGAATCTCCATCAGAGGAGTTCTATTTTCTATATGGATCAATAGACTTCACACCAACACAAACATCAAAAGAACACACAATTTTAGGAAGGGGTAGTCTAGCTAGAGCTTTTTGTTTGGCTGCTCTTAGCTAGGTACAATAATAGCCCATAACCATAAGTCAGTAGGGACTAACCCTTCAGGGAGACTTTTTTTTTTTCTGAGGCAATTGGGGTTAGGTGACTTGCCCAGGGTCACACTGGGCTAGGAAGTGTTAAGTGTCTGAGGCTGGATTTGAACTCAGGTCCTCCTGACTTCAGGGCTGGTGCTCTATCCATCTAGCTGCCCCTCATGTTTGACTTTCTAAATTCCACACCTTGTCAGGATCACAGAATCACAGACCTAGAGCTGAGTGAAGGTCTCAGAAGCCATCTAATCAGATCATCTACCTTCATTTTATATACAAGAAAACTGTCCCAAGTGACTACTGGTATAAATCTGAGCACACAGGATTGAATATGGGCCTCTCCTTCCAAGTTAGTTTCCCTTCACTCCACTCCATCACGCTTTCTTCAGCTGGCAAGAGCCAGCAGATATTCCCAAAGAGTGAAAGTCCAGAAAAAGGTACCAATGAATGGCTCAGAGGTCATATGACCATTGGAGATCACCAACAGAGACATCACATCCAATGCAGAAACACATTGAGTGGGAAGCAGCAGTAAATAATGATTTCACCAGAAGATAGCAGGATTTCTCTGCAGTACTGAAAGTGGGTTATTTCCCTCTCCATACTTCAATCCTAACTACAGGGGTTTCTAGCATGGGCCTCTACATGTTTCCTGAGCACTCATCCTACATAAGTATGACCCACGTTTGGTTCTTTTTTAACAATAGCTTTATTTTCAAAATACATGCAGAACACGATGGTTGTGGAAACATGTATATTAGAATAGCATATGACTGACATGTATTGAATTGCCGTCTGGGGGAAGGGGTAGGAGGAAGAGAGGGAGTTTGGAACACAAGGTTATGCAAGGGTGAATGTTGAAAATTATCCATGTTTTAAACAAAAAGCCTTAATTAAAATTTACATTTAAAAAAAAAACACATGCAAAGATAGTTTTCAACATTCATCCTTGCAAAACCTTGTGTTCTGAATTTTTTCCCTCCTTTCCCCTACCTTCTCCCCCAGACAGCAAAGTAATCTAATATCTGAAAAATGTGCAATTTTTCTAGACCTATTTCCACATTTATCATGCTGTGCAAGAAAAATCAGATCAAAAAGGGAAAAAAATGAGAAAAAATAACAAAAAGCAAGCAAACAACAACAAAGATGGAAATATTTTGTTGTGATCCACATTCCATCCCTCTCTCTGGGTGCAGATGGCTCCATCACAAGTCTATTAGAACTGGCCCAAATCATCTCATTTTTGAAAAGAGCCATATCCTTCAGAATTGATCATCATATAGTATTGTTGCCGTGTATAATGATCTCCTGGTTCTGCTCATTTCACTCAGCATCAGTTCATGCAAGTCTCTCCAGACCTTCCTGAAATCATCCTGCTGGTCATTTCTTACAGAACAATAATATTCCATAACATTCATGTACCATAATTTGTTCAACCATTCTCCAATTGATGGGCCATTCAGTTTCCAGTTTCTAGCCACTACAAAAAGGGCTGCCACAAGCATTCTTGCACATGTGGGTCCCTTTCTTTCCTTTGGTATATAAGCCCTTCACTGGTGGGATACAACTTGTGGGAAGGAAAGTCCATGTGTATACGGTATGATTCAAAGTCTGCAAACTTTTGGGGCTAGTCACCTAATAAAGGCAGGAAACAAATAAAATCAAAACACTTCCAAGTGATTCCACCTAAAGAGGTTCCCCTTTCCATTAATTGGCATGGTAAATCAAAAGAATGTTGAAGTTGAGAAAAACTGAAGGCTGAGAGACAAGAGAAGCAAGAGACAAAGCTGAATGGGGGCAGTTTGGAAACTTAGTTCAATGAGACCAGGGAGCAATTCCCAGCAGAAATATAAGCTATTCCCACCACCACCACCACCTGATAGGGATTCCACACTAACAAAGACACTGGGGAACAGATTTAACAGGAATTGCCTGATAGAAACTTTATTATTGTGGTATCAGAGGTGTTTGCTTTTCTGTCCATGAATAAGTCCTGGACAACCATGTTCCCAGCAAGCATTCCCCACAAGCCTTCCTTAGCTGCAGTTACTCTTTCACGGATGATATATTAGTGGGAGAGTGTGTGCCTTTACTTTGAAAATAATTACATCCTCCAATAGGTAATAAAAAAGTAGACACAATGGGTGGGGTACTTGACCAGTGATGGAGTGGATCCAAACACCCAGAAAGGAATCTTGAATCTGAGGTAGCCTTCCAGGAGAGAGGCAGAGAGCACCATTTGGAGGTGGAACCTTCCCCAGGGGCTGCTGCTTTCCCCCCAAGATAGCTTGAGGTTTACTGGCTAGATTTCTTTCTTAAACAAAAACCAGTCTGATTCTAATTGCCCACCAATAGGTCCTAAACCAAGCCCCATTTGGTCATAGTTTGGAGTTCTGATCTACTCAAATTGAATGTAGATAGCAATCATTTCTGCTTTGGGCAGAGACCCTAAGGGGGTTCTTTCTCCCCTCCTCCCCAGATTCATTCATTTATTTACTTTTTTTTTTTTTTTTGGACTAGGTACTAAGCCTTAATCATTGATTGAGCATTGTCTCTGTCAAATCGAGACATTAGCTTAAAAAGGCCCCACTGCATCCTAGGCCATCTGCAGTCATCCTGATCTCTATCTGGCCCCTGGACTCAAGTAACTCTGGAGGGGAAAGTGAGGAAGGGGACCTTACCCAGCCCTCCCTCCCTCCCTTAAATCCAACCCACTTGCCTGTCATGGCATTCCTGTTACTTCATTTGCTAGGCTTTTTAATTAAGTATCTTTCCTTTTGAACTGTGTCCTCTGGCTGGCTGAGGGTAGTTCGACACATTGGTAAAAGCTCATCAATTATGCACTTGAATGGGTGCTGACCCCCCTTAGTGCCTTAGACTGAGGGTGGTTTGTCTTAGCTCTTCTATGAGGGACTGTTTCCCAAACGCCATATGAAAAAGACAAAGATATTCTTCCAGGGTAGGAAAAAATTCTCAAAGAGAATTAGTTGAACTAAATGAAAAAAAAACCTTTGAGAGAATATTACAGCTGTTTTCAATTATGAGAAGGGCATCGGGAATACTATTATTCATTCTCCTTGACCCCAGAGAACAAAAGGAGGAGCAATAAATAGCTGGAAGTTGCAGAGAAACAGATTTAAATTTAACAGAAGCAGAAAACTTTGTAACAACTAATGCAATCCCAAAATGGAATGGACTGCTTTGGGAGGTAGTGAGTTCCTCCTCATTGGAGGTCTTCATGTGGAAGCTGGATGACCACTTGCTGGAGATACTATAAACCTCATTCTTGTCAGGATAAGGCTGGCCTGAAGTCCTGTTCAACTCTGAAATTCTGCTACAGGAGAAAACATTTTATTTTTGGTGCTTGTGATTTCAAAACTGTAAGGTAGCTTGCTTTCAGACTGAGATGTAGAAAACCCAGCAAAGACAGGGAAATAAACAAAAGGAGTAGATTTTGAGTCAATGCAACATTTATTACACAGATACTACTAAATATACTTGTACTGGGGATACAAAGATAAAAAATGACAGTCCCTGTTCTCAGGGATGTTACATTTTAGAGGAAGTGGGGAGTGGAATCAAGATCTAACACATACACTAATACATTTACAAAAGGGAGGGGGAGAAAAGAGAAATCCAGACAAATTGTACTAGGAAAATTGACAAGATAAAGTACTTTTTGTTTTACTAATAATATATCTCAAGTAGGCAAATAGCAGATATTATTGCCCATTCAACAGACAAGAAAACAAGTACATTTATAGTTGAACATTTGTGAGTAATAAGTACACTTTTGATATTTTAAGAATACTATATGAAAAATTTCACCTACTACATGACATTTTCACTTACAGAAAAAAATCTGAAAAATGATTCTTTGAAAATGTAATAAAAAGTGACAACTTTTTGTATAAAGACATGACACTTAAAACAAGCATTCCCTCTCCCCCTCCCCCCATCTTCCTAAATGGTCAGAAGATTTTAGGATTTAGAGCTAGATGAGCTATATCAACCCACAAGTTCTTAGCCAAGAGTCTGCAAATTTGTTTTCAAAAAATAATCTGATAATTATTTCAATATAGTTGGTTTTCTTTATAGTTTCATATATTCTATTTTATTCATTAAAAAAATTTATTCTAAGGTGGCTTCACCAGAGTGGTCCATGACACAAAGACAGTCAAGAACCTCTAGGATAGCCGGACATAATTTTATAGATGAAGAAACTGAATCCCAGGGAAGTTAAAGGGTTTTGCCTAAGGGAACACAATATTAAAGAGCAAACCAAGGATTCATAACCAGGTCTTCTGACTCCAAATTTAATGTTCTTTTCCCGACACCATTCTAAGTATGATGCTGAGCTACTCATTCACACCATTTAATATGGATTTACTGATGCTTAGCATATGATATATCATTGCAAAAGGACTGGCCAAAGACACAATTCCAGCTTATGGCCAAGCTAACAGGGTAGGAAGCTTACTGTCCTGCCTTAGGACTTAACTCACAACAATGGGCTGCTGGTTAGCACCATGTTCTAAACTAATGAGATAGTCCAAGGAATTAGTTGGAATAAAATTCTGCCGGAACATGCCCATATCCCACATTTCTATTATTTTTTAAATGTTCTGTTCCTTCTCTTTGTTTGCCATTACAATCTCAACTTAAGTCAGGACATTAGTTTAGCCTTCTTTTCTTTTTCATAATACCATAACGGTTTAGTTTCTGTTTGTCCTTATCCCCTCCCAGGCCGTAAGCTAATTTCGCATCTTCCTTAATAGAGAATTTCACAATCACAGCATTTCAGCAAGAATACCCAATGTTTACACAGATGAGATGGAGTGAATTTGCTCTTGCTTTCAGGTACTTTTACAGGGTCTAGAATGAACCAAAAGGCGCCTGCAACTATTTAAGAAGCCCAGATCATCTTTACCTGCACAAAAGTTCCCTACCTTGCAGTTGGTCAGAGCACAACAGATTTTCTGTGATGGTCATGGTTTCCTAGAGCTGTTAACAATGCCAAAATAAGTATTTACAATGATCCTGGTGACCTAGGGTCTCCATGGGTACTCAATGGCATTCACACTAATCCACAAATACTTATTTCTACAATATCTACATTGTACCTAGCATGGACTATTTGGTGGCACATCACAAAGGAAGATAAAACTGGGCTACAGAGGGTGCCTAATGATCCAGGTACTCAGTAAGCAAAGCAACCTAGTGTTAAAAATGCATGAGGGGGCACAAAGTCACTAATCTTTTAAATAATGCACACTGTTTTTAGGAGGAAGCCATTGACTAATGGTTCGAGGGCTGGCCCTGAAGTGGAAGAGCAGGGTTCAATTCTGCCTCTCCAACATATTAGCTTTATGATCATGGGCAAGTTCCATAACCTCTCAAGGTTAAATGTTAAGAGTTATTGTTGACTTCTATCAGAGGAGGAACTTTTTTCATTGAGAGTTTCCTAATGAAAGTAACAGGTTGATATTGCACACCTCCTTCACTACCCCAAAAAAGGATTGAAAACAACAAAAAACTCAATTCTACACTGCAGCAGCTAACACAAACGGAATTCCACTTAAACTCAAGTTTTTATTCTTAGTGGAATAACTTGCAAAATTACAACTGCTGCTCTGTGAACATATTTCTAGTGGTCGGAATGTTTGCTTTCAATGCCAAATAGAATCTGAAAAATATGTTCACTCTGATGCTTTCTGAGGAATTCCAAGAACTTGCCCAGATCCATGTGGTAATCGTGCCTGAAACCATGACCAGAATGGCTCTCAAACTGCAATTCTTCAAAGGCCTTAAACATTCGCAGCTCATCCCCATTCCCCTCTATTTGCACAGTTTCCGCATGCTTACAGGAAATGTGCTTCCAGTTGGGATACCGGATAGTGTGCCAGAATTCCTCACACTGCTCTTTTTTGCCCTCCACACAGATTATACCTGGCTTCCCTGTCATAAAAAACCCGGTGAGGCTCTGACGTTTTGCACTATCCAAAATCCTCTTCCGCAGTTCCGGACGACATATCTGGTGGCTGTAGATCCACATGCGGTGAAACGTGGTCTTCACGGTCTTGTGCTTCACCACAGGCTCGGAAAACAGCTTGCTCTTCCGGAAATAGGGGGCGCTGTTGTCCCTTATCCACTGAACGGCCGCACAAACGCACAGCTCTCCCAAGTCAAAGGTGGCGATGTAGGCCGTGAGATCTAGGTTGAGCTGCAGCTGCTGCTGCCTGTCAAGGGAGTACGAGCGCCCAAAGAGCTGCAGCTTGGCGTTGGGGTAGTTGTGAGGAAAGGCGACCTGCAACTCAACGTCCCCCTGGGAAGGGAAACCAGATAATGCATAAAGTGTCAGAGCAGAAGAGAGCGCGGCTCCTGAGAAACGACCGTTCCCTTTTCCTAAGTTCTAATATAGGGAAAGCGCTTGCAAACTTTAAAGGGCCGTCCAGTCCCACTGCTGGCTATCAGGGTCCTATCCCAGGCACGTTTACAGACAGGCACCAGGCCGAGAGCAGGGCCGTATTGGACTGTGGCCCTGCCCGCGGCATGCACAAAGTAGGGGTAAAAAGCTAGACAGGATCACAGAGAAGGCGCCCTGTTCTCAAGCAGCTGATATTCCCATGGCAAAGCCCCTATTCTGAAGACACACAAAACCCCATCAGAAGTTTCTGCTGATAAAAATCTTTGCTCTTAATACCCACGGTGGAGAGGGATGCCTATATGAAGCTATTGCCGGGGCAGTGTGGAATGATCCTGCTCGGCTGACAAGGTGAAGGAATACAACGTATCTATTATCCCAGGACCGGACCTGGAGAAGTTCAACAACAAGATGGCTGGAGATAAAGGATTTTATGTTATTTTATTTTTTTGGTGCCAGCAATTTTTAAAGTCCTCCAACAAGTAAGATCTGTACTACCTACCTTAAAAAAATAGTGTGAGGAAAGTGTTCTGCCAACTTTAGAACATTATATAGAAATTTCAGCTACTCTTGCAGTAGTGGCTATTTCAGTGCCCATTACAAAAGGGGCCACCTCCATGAATGGACATAGGGTTCTTGAATGTGCAGGAGGAGGGTAGAGATGGAGGTACCTTATGGGCTCACTGAGAACAAAGCGTAGACACTCTAACTGCAGGATGTGCAAAATAGTGCGTCCTGAAGCTTTAATTTAGTTAGAACAAATAATCTGTTCTAAAAATTAGGGTTGTCTAAGTCTTGCCCTCTCTTATTTAAACCTCTTTTTCTCTGGGTTAGAAAAAATGTTCCAGGGGTTCTAGGGGAAGTTATAAGGTAGTAGTGAATTGTGTTGGAGAAGGCTGAGATGCTTTGCAATCCAGCTCCACAAGAAACCACCATCAGAGGGGGAAGTAATCAGTAAGTGAGTTATGAGGAAAATAAGAGGGAAAAACTAAAAAGTATCAAAGATTTTAGAAAGAAGAAAACTCAACAACCTTAAACATAAAAAAAAAATAATCAACTGGGAAAAACATCAACGTAGGAAGAAATATGGCTTCTAAGGTAAACAAAAGAGGGAGATGGATAATAAATAACAGTGAGAAAAAGCCCTTTTGGTGGTGCCTCTCCACCCCCAGGTGAATTAAGCTCAACTTTTTTTTTTTCCATTTTGCTGAAGCAATTGAGGTTAAGTGACTTGTCCAGGGTCACAGCTAGGAAGTGTTAAGTGTCTGAGATCAAGTTTGAACTCAAGTCCCCTCCTGACTTCAGGGCTGGTGCTCCATCCACTGTGCCACCTAGCTGCCCCTGAAGCTCAACTTTAGCATAAAGTTCAATCAAAGTCATTAAGTAAACTGGCTACAAAGAAAGAGCAATAGCAACAACAACAAAAACAAATATGACCATTAAAAAGTTACTATTTTAGAAGGAAAAACCAAAAACACAAATTCAAAAGAATATAACATTAAAAAAAAAAACCTACAAAAAAAGACTCAAAGAAAAATGCTAATTTGGCAGATCTTCAACAAGAATTCTTGAATTTAAAAAAAGAGGTAAAGGTAGTAGATGGAAAAAATTAAAATAATGGGAGAAAATTATGAAAAGAAATGGGCAGCTTGGTGAAAGAGGTATAAAAATTCATGGAAGAAAACAACTACTCAAGTAGAATTAGCCAAAGGGGAAAACAGATACAAAAGATTACTGAAGAAAATAATTCCTTAAAAATTAGAATTGGGCAAGTGAAAGCTAATGACTTCATGAGACATCAAGAAACAATAAAACAAAGTAAAATGAAAGAAAAAAAGAGGAAAAAGTGAAATATCTGACTGGACAAATTAACTTAGAAAATATGTAAGAGAGAATTTAAGAATTACCTAAGAGCCATGATCAAAAAAAGAATCTAGATGTCATATTACAAGCAATTATAAAAGAAAACTGCTCTGATATCCTAGAACCAGAGGGTAAAATAGAAATGGAAAAATTTACCTATCACCTCCTGAAAGAAATTCCAAAATGAAAACTTCCAGGAATATTATGGCCAGATTCCTGAGCTCCCAGGTCAGAGAAAAAATATTATAAATTGTTTAAAAGAAACTATTCAAATCCTGTAGAGCCACAATCAGGATCGTATGAGATTTAAAGGAGAAAAAGGCTTGGAAAATGGTTTTCTAGGAGGCAAAGGAGCTAAAATAACCCAGCAAAAAAGTAAGTATAATCCTTGAGGGGGAGGAGAGAGAATGAATATTTAATGAAAAAGACAAATATTCCTGATGGAAAGATCAGAGCTGAATAGAAAATGCAACATCCAAACACAAAGCTCAAGATAAACATAAAAATTTTTGCTCAATATGAAAAAGAAATCATGAGGAACCAATAAGGTTATACTATTTGCATTCCTATATGGTAAGATGATATACATCACTCCTAATAACTATCATTATTAGGGCAGTTAGAAGGAGTCTGTATAAACAGAGGGCATGGATGTCAGTCAATTATTTTAGGATGATTTCAAACCCCAGATGGGTAAGAAAAAGAAGGGAAAGAAGAGGAAAAATGAAAATTAAATCACTTAAAAGAACCACATGCAAGGAAGAACTTTTTTCAGTGGAGGGGAAAATGAGGATGAGTGGGCAATGCTTGAATCTCACTGTCATTTGAATTGGTTCAAAGAGGGAAGAATGTGTGTGTGTGTGTGTCTGTCTGTGTGTGTCTACACACATTCATTTGGGTACAGAAATTTATCTTACCTAGTAGGAAATCAGGAGGGAAAGACAGTAAGAGAAATGAGGAAGGGCGTTTTAAGAGGCAAGGGATTAAAGAAAGCAGTGGTCAGAAACAAAATGGGCTTTTGAGGAGGGACAGGGTATAAAAGGGAGAGAGAAGAATAAATAACAGGAAATAGGATGGAGAGAAATACACAGTTAGTAATCATAACTGTGAATTGAATGGGATAAACTCATCCACGAAACGGAAGCAGATAGCAGAATGGATTAGAAACCAGAATCCAACAATGTTGTATACAAGAGACATACTTGAAACAGAGACACAGAACAGAGTTAAAACAAGGGGCTGAAGAAGAATCTATTATGTTTCAGTTGAAATAAAATAAAACAGTGGTAGCAATCATAATCTAAGAAAAAGCAAAAGCAAAAAGACCTAATTAAAGGAGACAGGAAGGGAAACTACATTTTGCTAAAAGGTACTACAGACAAGTAATAAAAAAAAATTCTGACACGTTTTTTAGCTTAATGGCTCATTTCTCAAACATATGGGGAACTTAGTCGAATTCATAAAAATAAGAGCCATTCCCCAATTGGTAAATGGTCAAAGGCTATGAATAGTCAGTTTTCAGAAGAAATCAAAACTATCAGTGGTCATATAAAAAATTGCTTCAATTCACTGTTACAGCAAATTAAAATGACTCTAAGGTATCATTTTATACCAATCAGATTGGCCAATGTGACAAATAAGAAAATGACAAAAACTAGAGGCTATATGGAAAAATTGGTACCCCGATGCACTGCTGGTAAAGTTGGGAATTGGTTCAACCATTTTGGAGAACAATTTGGAACTATGTTCAAAAATCTATCAAACTGTTTATCATACCTTTTGATTCAGCAATACTACTAGATCTATATACTCCAGGGATCAAAGAAAAAGGTCCTATATATAAACATTTAGAGTAGCTCTTTATGTCATGTCAAAGATTTGGAAATTGTAGGGATGGCCATCAATTGGGTAACAGCTGAACAAAACTTGGTATATGTTTGTGATGGAATACTATTGTGCTATAAGAAATGATGAGAGGGAGTGATTTGAGGAAGACCTACAGGAATTGAAGCAAAGTGAAGTAAATACAAACAGGAGTTCATGGTACACTGAAATAGCAATATTGTCCTGATGACCAACTGGGAAAAACTTAGCTATTCTTATCAATATAATGATCCAACACAATTACAAAGGACTCTTTAATAAAAGAAATGCTATACCTCTCCAAAGAGAGAACTGTGAACTCTATGTGCAAATTAAAGTCTAATTTTCTTATTTTCTTAATTTTTCTTGCTTTTTTTGGCTAATATAGAAATATGTTTTGCATGATTTTACATCTATAATTGGTATCACATTTCTTGCTTTCTCAATAGGCAGGGGAGAGGCAGAATAGGAGAGAATTCTGAACTAATTTTTTAAAAGAATATTAAAAACAAATACTAATAAAAAAAAAAACAAACAAACCTTAAAACAAAAGAATAAAATATCTAAGGAACCAGGATTAGGTGAAGGGAAGGGGAAGAAGGAATTAGAGGTGAGGGGAAGACAGCTAGTAAGAACAGACACCTTTAAAAAAGATTCAAGTAAAAGAAATTGATATAATACTTTGTTTATATCAGAAGAGGGAAACTTGAAACTGAACGTCTAGAATTTTCATGCTCTCTATTGATGTTTGCTTGCATTTTGTTTTCCTTCTCAGGTTTTTTTTCTTGTAGATCTGATTTCTCTTGTACAGCAAGATAACTATATAAATATGTATACTTATATTCGATTTGTCATGTATTTTAACATAATTAACATGTGTTAGACTTCCTGCCATCTACCAGAGGGGGTAGGGGGAAGGAGGGAAAAATTTGTAACAGAAAGCTTTGCAAGGGTCCATGTTAAAAATTACCCATGCATATGTTTTGTTTGTTTGTTTTTTTCCTTTTTGCTGAGGCAATTGAGATTAAGTGACTTGCCCAGGGTCACACAGCTAGGAAGTGTTTAGTGTCTGAGACCAGATTTGAACTCAGGTCCTCCTGACTTCAGGGCTGGTGCTCTATCCACTGCGCCATCTAGCTGCCCCCCCCCAAGCATATGTTTTGCAAATAAAAAGCTTTAATAAAAAAAAAGAAAAATTTAAAAAAAGAAACAATGTCTTTTGCACAGATAATATTAATGCATCTATGATAAGAAAGGAAGTAATCAAATGGGGAAAAAAAACTTTGATAAGGGTTTGGTATCCAAAATATAATTTTAAAAACATATAATACACAGACATAAATATAAATATGTATATACATATGTAATTAAGACATTTCTCAATAGATAAATTGTAAAAAGATATGAAAAGCCTTCAAAGAAATTGTATTCACAACCAATTTTGAAAAATGCTCCAAATCACCAAGTGAAATAAACCAAAGATTTTACCCCAACATCCTTAAATTGGTAAAAATAACAAAAAATTTTATAGGGGCTTTGGACAACAAGGCATCCTAATACACTGCTCATGACCTCTGAAATGGTACAATCATTTTGGAATTATGCAAATGACTAAACCATCACTTTGAGCCTGAGATTCCATTCCTGAGCTTTTTACCCCAAGAAAATCAAGTTATATGAAAAAAGTCTTCGATTACTCTCAAATATATGTAGAAGCACTTTTTGTGATAAGAAAGAATTGAAAAGAAAGATGCTTATCAATTGGGGAATGGTTAATAAATTATGGTACATGAATGTAATAGCACATTATTGTGCTGTGAGACATGATGTGTGTGATGAATATAGAAAAGCATGGAAAGATCTGCACAAATTGATGAAGAGCCAAGAAAACAATATACATAATATTTACAAGGTAAAGTTAATGTACCAAAATTATAAAGACTACACCGGACTCAAGTGAAGAAGTATGAGAAGATGTCCCTATATCTATCTGGACCGATTTTCAACCAATCTGTCAGTTGAACTGATTTTTTTTCCCTCTCCGAAAAATACAGTTGGTGGACAGAAAGGGATATATGGGAAATTATGGTCACGTAGAAACAACAACAATAAAAATAAACAAAAATTTACTTTTAAAAAGAAGTTTAGAAATCCTTTTAAAATACAAATGAAAAAAAATCATTCTATGTTTCACCAAAGCACTAATAAAAATCTTACTTTGTGTAATGTCATCATTGGATATAGCAGGCTTTTTAAAAACCCAGAGGAGCAAAATCTGGATTACTGAGAATTGTGAAAACCATTAACAATAATATGTAACTGTTTGTTGCAGGTAACTGAATTATCAAGAAATAACAGAATATTCGGCAATTCAGGAGACTCACCTCAAAGTCTGTATAGACCATAACTACAAACCCAATTCTGGGGGGCAGGGGTCCATTCGGATTTTTCAAGTAGGACCTCACTCGCCTTACGGAATTCGCATCCTCAAGACAGACTTCTCCTTTGTTTGGAAACATTGAAAACAACATTTCCAGCTCTAGTAGCTGAAGCTCTAGACATTCATTGACTGAAGCCACCACCGACATCTTCAAAAAAGCCTGGAAATCCAATTGCCTGAAAAGGAAAAAAAACACAACAAAAAACGGCGCGACGACATTTAATATTGCAGTTGCTGAGCACCCAGTGTATGGGCGCTGAGCACCCAGTGTACGGGCATCGAGCACCCAATGCGTGGGCACTGAGCCTTGGGGGGCGGCTGCCGGGTGGGTCTGCAGAAGGAGGGGAGATTGCTGGGCTGCCAGTCAAACCACATCAGCCTCCCGAGACCCGAGGAGATCCGACAGTTACCCCACCGGGCGTTACCCAAACGGGCTGCCCGCTTCTCACAGATGCCCTGACTGCCCTCCCCCCTCTCCACCAGCCCTGTCCCAACCACCAGTTTCTACCCGACCTCCCGCCTCTCACCGCCCTACGGACTACACGGGCTACCCCGCGCTGTGGGTCTGTCTCTGCCACCGAAAATGATCCGCCGCCACCGCCGCTGCTGCCGCCTCTGCTGCTGCCGCCTCCACCGCTGCCGCTGTTCCCTCTGCCACCACCGCCTCCGCTGCCGCAGCCTCCTTAGCTGTCGCCCACCCGCTCCGCCCCCAGCTTCACTCTTGGGGGCTAGGGGGTGTGGTCACATTGCACAGATCTCACATCACACTACGGATTTTTCTCCCTTATAGAAAATAAGGTAGAGGGTCCCTCCCCCAACTGCTCAAGGGGGTGAGGGGCGCTACAGTAATCTCACCCTTGAAGCTTAGACCACCAATTCTGAGTTAGGTATTAGGTAGCTTTATATCAACAACTCAAGAAACATTAATAAAGCAATGTATCCCACTAAACATGGGGTGGATATAGTTGCAAGAATACTGAATCTCCAGCCAGAAAGCAGAATCTAATAAGAAAAACTGAATCCTCTCACAGTCTAGTATCTTAATATACTTTCTGAGAACCAATTTCTTGGTCAGTAAAATGGGGATAATGATAATATGGGTGTTCATTAGACCACTAATGAATGAATAAAACATTTATTAAGCTTTACCTTTTGGCTACAACAGAGTTCCTGCACTCAAAAATGGGAGAAAGGGGGGCAAAAACGTATCAGGTGCTTAATGGATAAACCTTCACTATTTTCTCTTTTGTATTACTGGCCAGCTCAATTAGCTCTAAGCAATTTGGGCACAGCCCCTCAATTCAGATAGTCACTGGTTTAACAGCAATCTGTAAATGTCTGGGAGTTTGAGAGAAAGGTGGAAGGAGATAAGGTACATTGTAATAGGACACAATTAAGTACCCAGTCTTATGCACCTCTTCTCTGCCCTTTGATTCAACCAAGATGACGCCTTTGAATCCTTTCTATCATCATCTTCTAACTCCATGTTGAAAAGTAAGGCTCTCTGGGTAAAAATATGCTTGGTTTCCATGGATATTTCCTATCCTGAGTCTCCATGGCAACTAACATTCACTAAACTGGCAAAATAGAATGGATTACCATTCATCATTTATTTGTTTTTGCATATCCAGAGTATCTTTCTTTGATGGGTTATAGGTAAATAGACAACTAATGGGGATATATTAGTACATTTATATTGTACAGACACTGAGGAAAGGCAATGATCTGGACCAGAACTGAACAGGAAAAGAAGAAACAGACTAGATTGTCTTTGAGAAATTTAATGATCCCAAGCTTTTCCCCATTTTGAAAACAAACAAAAAACCCAAATATTTTTCCTATAATTTAAGGGCTATTACACTCTAGAGTTGAAGGTCTTTCAAAGGGCATTGCAGAAAAATATAGTGGTTACTAACAGGCTACACACTGTGTCACCAGCCAAGAATTCAATCCACAAGCATTAACCAAGAACCTATTATGTGCTAGGTTCTGAAGTAACAAGGACAAAAAGAAAAGCAAATCTTATTTGCATTCTCTGTAGAGATATATAGAATATATACATTGATATCTATATATTTATATCCATATGTAGAATAATTACAGGGCATTTAGAGAGGTAGGGCACTAGTATTTGGGAGGAACAGGTAAGGCTTCATGTAGAAGATGGTCCTTGAGTTGTGTTGAAAGAAGTGAGAGCTTCTATAAGGGAACAGCCAATCTGACTAGGAGGATTGGGAAGACAGACTGGGACTAGACTGAGAAAGAACAGCTCTATTTTATCTTAAAAGTAAAAAGTCTTTTTTACTCAGGGTCGGATGGGAGCTTAAAATCAATTTGGCAGCTCTGTAAAGATTGACTTAAATAGGGGGATGCTTAGGACAGGCAAGGAGATATTGGGAAGCCACTTCAACAATCCAAAAGAATTCAATAGGGGCTCAATGAAAATCCGTAATTGGGAAGATGCTGTTTGCCAGATGTGGTAGAGGTAGAAATGGCATTTATATATGCAACAAGGAAACATCAAGGTTCTAGAACGAACCTGGTAGACTGGAAGGGTAGTAATGGGCAAGTTCCATAAAGGAGAGCTACCTATAGAATAAGAGGGATGTGATTTCACTGGCAGAAATTCTTTCTACCAATATACTTCCTTTGCAACTTCTAATTGGGACCAGACTGAGAAAGAACTCCATTTTATCTTAAAAGTAAAAAAAAGGTTATCACCAGAGTTTACTCAAGGTCAGATAGGAGCTTAAAATCAATTTGGCAGCTAGAATTACCTAAAAAAAATTGAGTTATGGGGGGGCCACCCAGTAGTTTGGGGGCTAGTACTCATAGAAGCTAGGAATGGACATCAGGTGTCTCTAGAAATAAATGGCCAAGAAAAGCGGGCAGGTCAAGTACCAAAGCCTGGGGCATGTCCGGACTGGCCGCTGGACAGCCAGGCTAAAGTCCTTCCTTAGTTCGAGTGGACGCCCTGAAGTAGACATGATGACACAGGCAGAAGTCACATAGAAGGAACAAACATGGATGGGCAGTATTCTGAACCCTGGCAAGGAAGACCGTTATCAAGGAACGGCTTAGGGATGCCAGATGCCTACCAATCAGTCAAACAATTAGTACTTATTGAGTGCTGCAAAGGCAAAAAACCAAAATGTGAAGAGGCCAGGTACTTAATAAGTGCTGAATAGTTTGATTGATTGGATTTGGATTCAATATCCCCAGGATTCTTGCCTGACACACACAGCAGGTGCTTATTGAATGTCTGCTTCTTGGGTGGTACCTCGTGGACCTACCTGGCAGGGTGGTACAGATGGTGAAGGAAACACTTTGAAAAAACGTTAAAGTGCCACAGGAGACGCCCGGAGGCGATCGCAAAGGGAAATGCGATGCTGCAGGCAATATCTATGAGATGAAGGGCGGAGGACATGAAGCTGGGATCCAGCTACAGCCCAGGGAAAAATAAAATTTAAAAAAAAAAAAAAAAAAAAAAAAAAGGCCTTGAGGAAAAATCTTCGATCAACCGCCTTCGAGAAAAGGCTCAGAGAAAAAAAAGCGGGGCTGCTCCAATACTTATCCTCGCGCACGCGCAGAAGCCCTCTGCCTCTCCCAGAGCACTGCGGCAGCCGCCACGCGTACCTGGAGAAAACGCCAACCTCCCGGAAATAAGCCCCGCCCTCGCCACTGCAACACGGCCCAACAACCCGCCAGGACGCTAGGCCGCAGGCGCGAAGAACACGTGAAGCGGGAGATGGCTTCCCCTACAACCCCAGGCGAAGGGTGGAGTAAGCACCACCCCCTTCCCTGCACCAATGTACGGGATTGGTTAAGGGATGTAGTCTCCAGGCGGAAGATATCAAGAAGAAACAGCCACGTCTAAGGAGGAAATGGGAGGGATTCGGGGGGGGCGGGGCGCATTCCAACCATCACGATTTTAGTACTTGGGGAATTTACTAAGTTTTTTTCTATCGAGTTTCACGCAGCTGCAGGGAGAATCCCTCCGCATTTCTGGACAGAGGGCTGGGGGGCAAAATTGGAGGCTAGGTGAGCGCGGAGGCATCCTTCCCTGCCCTTTCTGAATGTTGGGAAGAAAAGGCTGACTGTAGTTTTGGGGGGCCCTGACGGGGAGGTGGGGAGTTACTCAATCACTAAAAGAGCTAAGGAGCTGGCGCTCAAGTCACCCTGCGGTTCCCCCTTCCTATGCTGACCCCCCGGCTGACGTCACCGGCTGAGCTCGAGGGGTCGTACGGGTAGGGGAGGAATGGGGGAGGGTTATGATGGGAGGGGCTCTGTCCACGTTGGCAAAACAGGAGAGGGGGCTCTAGTAGAGGGGCGAAGGCTGCTGATTTCCTGACCCCCCCCCTTTTCCCCTCCAGTGCTCTGGGGAAAGGAGGTTTTCTTGGAGACGTGGAAACTTTGAAGAGCGGGAGGGATGGGAGAAGGAAGAGGCAGGATTCTGGGGGAGTAAAAGCTGGGGGGGGCAAGGAGGTGCACCTGGCCCCCACCCCCACTTTGTGACAGGGAAGGGCTTTCTCTTCACCCCTTTATGATATTTAGTATCTCTGACATATCCATTCATAACCTTGGTGAAAGATCCCGGGATTTGTCCTTCCTCAGTCAAAAAGAGGGCGTGGTGAACACCGGGAAGACCGAACTTTTCTGTGATTAAAATTATTAACTATTCCTTAAACCTTTCCTAGACCTTTGTTTGACCCCTGGTACCTTAAAGGGCTATGATTCAGTTTGAATTTTTGTGATAGAAAACTTCTTTCCATCCAGACATTCCCTTCTGGAAATAGGCCTGGGGCTATAACTCGGTTTTTTGGAGCCTGTAGCATTCTAGAATTGCTTTGGAATGTCTGGTTTATTTTTTTCTTTATCTTACCTCCCTTAAAGATCTTGTAAGAAAAAAAAAAAGTGGACTCATCTTCCCCTCTCTCCTTTTTCTTCCCTTCTCATCTTGGTTCTTTTAAAATTTTTAGTCCCGAATTCATTCCCTCCTTCAGCCCCTCCCCCACTCGTTGAAAAGGCAAGCAATGTATTTATACATAGGTATAAATCATCTTTGAGCTTTTAGTTACTGTTTAAATTATCCTTTTTAGTATGTTTGAGTCTTCGTGATCCCCTTTGGGGTTTTCTTGGAAAAGATACTGAAATGGTTTGCCATTTTCTCCAGCTCATTTTACAGGTGAAGAAACTGAGGCAAACTGTATTAGATGTTGTGCCTAAGAAGTGAGGACACATTTGAATTCGGGCCTTCCAGGATTCAGGCCCAGCCGTCCATCTTTGTACTATTTAGCTGCCCCTTTTATGGGAGTGTATGGAGTCCTTGAATATCCCCCTGGAGGGTACTTGAGATTGGACTTCAAGCCTTGGCCAAAATAGACGTTATTTCAATTTAACAGATCTTTATTGAAAGTGCCTAATCTTTGCAAAGTGCGATTTTATTTTGTAAAGTATCTGGCACTGGTTATTCAAAATATTTAGATTACCTGATCCATGTACCCTCTTTTAGTTTATAGGCTAATAGTGAGTTATAAAACACATCTATAAAAAAGAATTACCCCAAAGTTCATAAAATTGGTGTAAAATACTAACTTGGGAAGATATCAGCAAAGATGTCATAAAAGTAGGTAGTATTTGAATTGTATTTTGAAGGATGGATCATATTCCTAGTAGCACCTTTAAGGTCATTAGGGATCTCAGGAAGGTCAGCCTTAAAATAAATTACTTTTCCTCCATTTCTTCAGTTTGAGGTTCTGTATCAGTTTCTGGAGAAGCCAGCCTAATCATTTCTCTACAGAGATTGCCTGCAAAAGACATTTTTAACCATTTACAGTCTTTTTTATTTTACTAAAAAGCTTGCAGTTGGGAAAATTTTGGAAAATAGTATGGCAGAAACTAGGCATTGATCAACACCTCAACAACCCATATCAGGTTAAAATGGGTTCATGATTTAGACTTAAAGAGTGATACTATAAACAAATCAGAAGAACAAAGGATGGACTACTGCTCAGATCTGTGGAGAAGATTGTGAAATGCAAAATGAATAATTTTGATTATATTTAATTAAAAAGTTTTTATAGAAATAAAACCAATACAGACAACATTAGAAGGGAAGCAGAAAACTGAGAAAAAATTTTTACATTCATGGGTTCTGATAAAGCTCTCATTTCTAAAATATATAGAGAATTGACTCAAATTTATTAGAAGCCATTCTCCAATTGATAGTCGAAGGATGTGAACAAATTTCAGATGAAGAAATTAAAACCATTTCTAGTCATGAAAAAATGCTCTTAATCATTAATGATCTAAAAAGCTAGCATTTTACTTTTATTTGTGTTACTTAGTGTTAATTACTTAGTGAACATTAAAGCTTTGATATTTTTCTGAAAATGGTAGCAATTATATGATGTATATTCAAACAATTTCACAAAAGGAACTTATTGTTTTCTGGTATGGTGGTGTATTCCAATGTTTAAAAATTCTATTTTATTTTCAAAAAAATCTTTGATTTTTTAGACATGGATTTAGATGGTATTACCAAATTCTCAGCCTTACATGCCAAGCCAGATGGACTCATTCTTCAATATGGTACTGCTGGATTTCGAACAAAGGCAAACTGTCTTGATCATGTCATGTATCGGATGGGATTGTTGGCTGTCCTGAGGTCAAAACAGACAAAGTCTACTATAGGGGTTATGGTCACAGCATCACACAATCCTGAGGTAATGGGGTTCAGGGCTTTGTAGTTTATGACTCTTTAGAAGTGAGAAGAGAATGAAATACTGTTTGTTTGTTTTTTCCTTTGGGGTAAAAGTTCATACTAAAAAAAAAACATGTTCTTCCAAATAAAGTGGAATTCCCTTATAGGGAAGTAATGATAGTTTTAATCCAAGACTCTTGAAAGTAAATGAGATCTCAGCCAAGAATTATCTGAAACTTATTTTGGATAGTGTTCAAGCAATTTCTTCACTAGATTATGAACAGGTCCTTTGAACTGAATACACGGAGCCAGGAAAATAATTTCAGGTTAGGAATTACTTTTTGATCTCTTATTGAACTGGCCTGAAGTCTTCAAGCCCACACACACTTAGTTTAATTCTGCAAATATTTAATACCCACCCCACTGCATGTTAGGTACTGGGGAAACAAGTTATAAAATAAGTATTTGAAGTTCCATGGACACTTAAGTTCTGCACTGCTTAAATTTTGAGAATATTTTTAAAATATGAGTTTTATAAGACAAGGACATGGAATTTTGTTTCTAAAGGGTGATCACTAGCCTAGGTTTAAGTTCATTAAAAAAAAAAAAGAGTAGATAGGGACAGTTGCTTTTACTCTACTTATGTGAATAACATTTGTTATGTGAGTACTTGTGTGATTGGAGAAAGAATCCCAAACTTGTTGACTGGTTCAAGGAGACAATATCACTTAAGAGACTAGAGAGTTTCACATAAACTGTTATTAGGTAACAGTCTTACATACAATGGTCACAATGGTGTTTTTCCAGAAGAATGGGCAAAAACAAAGATCTTAGAAGGTTCATGTGTCCCCTGTTTGCTGAACAGAGTACATTTAGAGCCAGAAGTGAACAGTAATAAATGTCTCATTCTGCTTCAAGCTTTCATGGCATTAAATGATGACCAATGACAGCATTTTCTTTTAAAATCATTTTGAAATTCCTGTGCTGCTGTGGCAGAGTAGCACTACTTCATTCATTCTACATTTACCACATTTTGGATGGTTCTGCACTCTTGTTCTCAGAAAACACTTAAATTTCTCTTTGTTTTTCCCCCCCAAGGAAGACAATGGTGTGAAGTTGATTGATCCTTTGGGAGAAATGTTGGCTCCATCCTGGGAAGAACATGCCACCTGTTTGGCAAATGCTGAGGAACAAAATGTACAAGCTGTCCTGACAGAAATCTGTCATCGAGAAGCTGTGAACCAGCAACAGAAAGCTATGATAATTATTGGCAGAGATACCAGGTGGCTAAAAAAGTATCCAGTGAAATCATTTTTCTAGGAAAATGATAAAATAAATGATCACCACTAGTGACATATCATAAGCCACTGCTTTGACAAGTGTTAGGTTTAAAATTATTACAGCAACAACCATAATAGATAGCATTTGTGTCATGCTTTATGAAGTGCTTTACAAAATATCTTATTTTGTCCTCTTAAGAAGTCTGGGAGAGAGGAGCTAGTGAAGGTTATTACCCCTATTTTACGGGAGCAAATCATATCTTCATGACTCTAGGCCCAGGATTCTACCTGCTGGACTACTTAACAGTCTAATTGAAGTCTTGCCCATGCTACTGAAAAATAAAAGAGAATTAAGAATTTACCCAAGATGGTAGCAGTTCCACTTTAGATTTTCCTTTCCTGACTCCTTTCCTTTTAGTTTTCTTCTTTTAACCCTTGGAACCCACGTCATTGTTGACTTTATCTTCAGGCTCCAACAATTCAGTTCAACACATTTATTAATTACCTATCTTATACAAGGAGCTAACTATATGAGCTGCTAGGGTTACCAAGATAAAAACAGGCCTTGGTTCTCAAGGACTCTTGGGGCTAGAAAGGGAAAAGAAAAATGGCAACAACAAAAGAGGTACTGTTTATTCCTGTGATATGACCTTTTCCATAGGAATTAAACATGGTTTTACATTGTTCTTTAATTATGAATTTAAGAAATTGCATAGAATTATATAGAGTCATTCATTCAATTTATTCTATTTTCCCTATATTGGAGTTCACTGGAACATACTACACTGAAATACTATAGCTTTCCATCACATTCTGCTTATTTGACATGTTAGCTGCTTATAATTTTTTTTGTTTGTTTAATAAATTTATTTATAAACTTTGAAAAATAAATGTCCTGATATTTATGCTGAGAAATAATCCAAAGTAACATCCCACCCTACAAATAGTTTGAATTAATTTAATATCTTTCCTTGACATCAGTAAAATTATGACCTTATAAACAATAGAATCTATCCAGATGCTTTAGGGATAAAAGTAGTGTAGAGCTATTCTAACAAGGTTTTATCTTCTAAAATACTTAAAGCTAAAGGAAGGAGGGATTGTATATATATTTACATAGACTCAGTTCTACATTCAACTGCTTTATTGCAAAATAAGGAAACAGTATTTAAAAGAAAATACTGTATTTTATCCTGCTGTTAGATCTGTTATTGTTTCATGTATACTCTGGTTATTCAAATAAATTCTCATGTTAACTAAGAAATTATTTAAATTTTTATTAAAAGTGGATGTTGGGGCAGCTAGGTGGTGCAGTGGTTAGAGCACCAGCCCTGAAGTCAGGAGGACCTGAGTTCAAATCTGGTCTCAGACACTTCCTAGCTGTGTGACCCTGGGCTAGTCACTTAACCCCAATTGCCTCAACAACAACAACAAAAAAAAAGCAAAAGTGGATGTTTGAGTTTGAGGATGTTTTAAGTTGATTTAGTTGAGCCTTTTATATGTGGACAAATTTTTGAAGGTTTTAAAATCTTCTGTAGCTTAAAGCCATTTGGTATTAGAATAATTTACTTTATATATTATTTCAGTTTATTGTGCCATACTTTTGTACATTTTATAGCAAATATGTTCTTGTAATATTCAATGTTAAATAGTTATATAGTTGCTACTCAGAAACGTACTTGGGATTCTGGTTTTGTTTTTATCCATTGAATTATTTCATTTTCTTTTCTAAAGGCCTAGCAGTGAGAAACTTTCACAGTCTGTAATTGATGGAGTAACTGCTTTAGGAGGCCAGTACCATGGTATGTGTTTATCTAGACTTTTATGTTTCATTTTAAAGATGACTATAATGGATAATTTAGAGGATGTATTTTACAAGTAACTATTTTAAAAGGATCTAAATCTACAAATAAGAAAATGAAGGCTGTTTACAAACATCCCTAGTTACAGTTCAAGTCAGGGAATCCATTTTGCAAGTCCCCCAATACCTGATGAGCTGCTAGTTTCTTACTGATTGTCATATAGTGGGAAGCATCTGCTTGGGATTGCCCTGTACTGTCATTTGGTCATTAAGATTGTCCTTCTGGATCTCAGGTAGTAGTCAAAGGGCCTCTCCCTAGTGTACCTAACTCCTTATGAGGGAAAGAATCTCAAGGGTTTAGACACTTCTGGCCCATAACTATATTCATAAGGAATATTGTCCGATGCTTGGTGAGACTACTTTTTAGAAATCAGGATCATTTGAACAACAAAGAAAGTGCTATATTTTTCTTTGGGTCAATTTTTTTTTTTCCCTAAATGGAAGGCAAATCTTAAATACAGCATTGGATTTTTAAAAAAATCCAATTGTGTATATTTTTTGCAAGTGCAAGCTTAATCTTTTTTTAATTTAATGGAAGAAAACAGTGATAAACTATTTCAGAATTACTGTTCTAACACATATTGGTGCTAGCCAGATATCAAACTTTTCAAGTATCCTGTGAGGTTGATAGGATACTGTGGTATTTCTTCAATTCACTGACCATTATTAACCACATAATGTATACATAGTGGCATGCTAGTAGTAGCTATCTTATAATCTTTGTCTTGCATATATTGAATATATACAGGTCTAAGACTAAGCACAGTTATAGATAAAACTTTATATTCCCAGAGATGAGCTACATTTCCAGAAGAGAAATTAAGCAGAGAGACCAAACAATAGCATTTGTTCATTCCCCTAAATGCTTGCAGTCTTTTTTCTACCACTACCACTATACAAAATCTACTTTAAGTTGCCTTGCCTTTTCTTATTTCTTATTGGGTGACTTCTTTGAGCATTTGACACTGTAGAATATTGCCCTATTCCTTGAAAGCTCTCTTATTTTGTTTTTCCATTCTTAAGACTTTCAATTATTTGTCTTTACACTGTTGTTATTGTATAAATTGTTCTTATGATTCTAGTTACTTCATTCTGCATTGTTTCATGCAAATGTTTCCAGGTTTTGTCTTTTACTTTCTATTCTTTATGTTTATGTAATATTTTATATTCTAAGGTAACTGATGGTACATGGTGTTGGGAAGGACCTATATTCAAATCCCACCTAAGACATTAGTTATGTGAATAAGTGGGCAAGTCACTCAATCTCTGCCTCACTTTCCTCAAATATAAAATAAGGATAATAATAACAGGGTTATGAAGCTTAAATAAGATAATTGTACAAAGCATTTAGTACAGTGGCACATAGTAGGTACTATGTAAGTGTCCCTTCTCCATTATTCTCTTTTTATGTCGGGGCTGGATTATTGCTTTATGTTACACAATTTTCCCTAATATTTTCCTCCTCTCAGAGAGCCATTTGATAACAAAGAATTTAAAAAGAGGGTGAAAAATTAAGCAAAATAAACTTGATACATCAAAAAAAAAAAAAAACCCCAACAAAAAACAAATCAGTCTTACCACATATACTGTTATATATCAATAGTTTCATGCAATTTTGTATTTAGTTTTTCTTTGTTTTAGGTGTTTTACATTTGTTTTTTCACTTAGATTTAAAGTTTCTTTAGAGCAAGGAAAGAAATCTTTTTTATGTACCTTAAAAAAAAAATTAAGTCATATACAGGTTTACTTCCACTAATAACTGAGATATGTAAAAATAGCTTAAAATCATTAATTTCTAACTTGAGTGAAGCATTATTAACAGAAACATGACCCCCAAGTATTTCAGAAACTTGAGATATGTAATTTTAAAATTTTATTCTGAACTTTGTTTTAAAAGCACAACTATTACAGAATTTATTCTTACCTGTTCCGGACTTTGTTTGGATTAATCTAAGTCAGAAGTCACTTATTTACATTACTACCAAATGTATAGTTAATACATTTGATTTTTAAATGAATTCAAATAATTTAGTGTACTTGAGCAGTACTTATCTAGTCATGTGAGACTATTTTGAAATGTAACATTTGGGTAGGACTAATATAACAACAATAATAATTTTCTTCTTAGCATGCCTGTGAAAGATATAAGTAAATACCTCCATTTTGCAAATGAAGATATTGAGGCTTATAAGTTACTTATCACAATAAGGTAGAGAGCTAGAATGAATTCAGGTGTCCTTAAGTCTCAAATCTAGTGCTTGACTTAATAATTAATAACTAACAATAATTAGAATTAAAATTCTAAAAGGAATCACTCTACTATGTTGTACAGTACTAAAGTTAACAGGACAGTACCGTTCAGCTATGGAAATTATTTCTTTGACTTGGACACATTTTGCATAGGTGGATTTCTAGGATATAATTTCTGAATAAAAATTGTTTTCTAAGATGCATTTTTAAAACTAATAATTAAAAAATTGTTAAATGTTTTAAAATGCAACAAGTTTTTGTTTTATTTTAAATTATTTGGGATTATGCATTTTTATAAGGTGTTCTTTTACTTCACCTTCCAGTAATGTAGCCATGAACATAGTTATTTTAAAAACTTTTCACCCAGTTGTTATTTATTTATATCTGTGTAACAAAACATATAGTAGAAGAATTTAAATTTATTAACACGAGAACATTTCATTCTATCTATTTAACAAATGTCTTTCTTTCTTGAAATGTTTTACAATGCAGGTAAACTCCTAATTTAAGAATAGGGTTGTGTTCCAAAAGGATTAAATGATTGATTTATATCATTTCATGAAAGAATGATAACAGGAGGATTATCAGGTTCTTCACTCAATGTACCTATACACAAATACACATCTATCTGTCTTTTCCTCTAGCTTTGCTTCTCAAAACAGTTCTGGCCTTTTTAGCATCATCTCTGGTATTCTTTTTTCTTATGGAGTTGGTGTTAAAAATCCAGTATTGGACTATGACTTAGTGACAGCACCTTAACTTCACTACTTTGTTACTAGTAGTATACCTTATTTGTTTAATTTTATCTTTGGGAAAAGTGGTTGCCTTACAGGTGAGGAAGGGAAACAGGAATACAAAATTTAGAGGCTTTGGAATATTTGGAATTTTGCCTGAACTGGCCCTATTTTTTCTCAGGTTTGCAGAGCTAAATAAAAGCTTCTTTGAGGTACCTGAGATGATTTCTAGCAATAACTTCCCACATTTACTGCCTGCTTGGAGTGTGATAGGAATGGCAGGATAATAGTTCTGAGAATACTTCTTATCTTTCTCATCTTACTGTAGTATTTCTCAAACCTTCTCTTTGGGTCTTCTTTCTCTTTTAGTCTAAGAGATCTCATAAGCTACTGGCGATTAGAGGATCATCTCTTTGCAGATGACTCTTAAATTTACTCATCTAATCCTGTTCTCTCTTGAACTCTAGTCACATGTCATTTACTGCTTTTAGGACATCTCTTTTTAGTCATTTCAAGTTCTTGGTTGGAAATTCTTTTTTTTTTTTTTCCTACTTCCCTTACTCTCACCTACCCCATTTCCAGATGGCCTCATTTCCCTTAAGGGTGCTACCATCCTTCTTATCACGTAGATTTGTAACCTTGTATTCAAACTTGATTTTTTTCCCCTCTCCTGTCTTACCATTCTTGCATGTCAGTCATGACATGCAAATCTCTTGCATCCATCTTTTTTTTTTACACTCACAGATGTTGTGATTAGAACTTTATTACCTTTTGATTGGACAGTTGTAATAGCTTTTCAATTAGTCTTCGTGCTTCAAGTCTTTCTACTCTAAAATCCTTTCCTGCACAGATGTCAGATTTTCTAAAGCGCAGTCCTAACTAACTCTCTTGCCCTCAGATCTCCAATGGTTTTCTATTTTTTGATAGAAAAAAATAGTCATACATTTGAAGCCCTCCATAGTGTGGTTCCATCCTGCTTTTCCACTTTATTTCCTCCCATCATTGTTCACTACATTTCTGCCAAACTGGTCTACTATACATTGCCTAAACTTAACACTCTCAGATGCTCCCCCCATACTTAGAATCCTTTCCTTCCTTCAAGGCTATTTCTTAAATGGACCTTTTCTTGATGGTTATTACTTTTTTCATTTTCCTCTTCCCACTACTAACACCTCTTCAGGTTGTTAGTGTTCTTTAACCCTGTTTTCCTTGTACTTGTATTCCTTGAAAGAAGGGTGTACTTATTTCATTTGTGACTGTATGATGCCCTATAAACAGTAGGTCTTGAATTAGTGTTGAAATGAATTTTCATTTGGGGGCATTTTTGAGATCTTTATGTATTCTTAAGTTAAGAAATTACTTTATATACTACATCTTTTTATTGCTTACTGTGAAAATTTCAGTTACACTTAATTCTGAGGCATATGAGGTTTTAATTACTTTGAATCTGGGTAAAATGTTGGTAATTTGAAAATCAGTTTGACTTTTTTCCCCTTTGTCCCTGGAGCTTTGCTTTTTAAAAGAGGATTGATTAGTCACTTGGCTGTTCTTCAGTCTTATTTTTTGTTTGTTGGCAGATTATGGCCTAGTAACAACACCTCAGCTTCACTACTTGGTGTGCTGTCAAAATACTAATGGGCGATATGGGAAGGCAACTGTAGAAGGATACTACCAGAAACTCTCCAAGGCCTTTGTGGACCTTACAAAACAGGTGAAAACCTCTTCAAAAAAAAAAAGATGTTTTGGAATTTGACTTTGGACAAATTGAAGTCATTGAACAAATTACTGGTTCTATCACAAAGCATTTGAATTGTTGACCTTAATTGGATAGGTTACTGGTCCCTTTCTTTTACTCTCTTCTCTAACTTCCTTATCTCTTAAGGGGAAAAAAAATTGGGGCTACTCATGAAGGGAGAAAATTGTTTGAAATTGTGAATGGAACAGGCCAAAGCTCCTTTATTAAGCAAAGTAGGACTGGCCTGTGAGTAGCCCCTGTACTTAGAATCTAGGTAAGATGAGGACTCAGTCTTTCAAAATAAACAAAAACTGTATAAACTACCCATGAGATGAGTGTATAAAACTGGCAAGAAACTGAACAGTCTTGTTTGACCAAATGTTGCTAATAAACATTCAGCTTTGAATGCAAAAGTATGTTGCTGCATTATAATTTTTTTTTTTTTTTTTTTTTGCTGAGGTAATTGGGGTTAACTGACTTGTCCAGGGTCACACAGCTAGGAAGTGTTAAGTGTCTGAGAACACTTTTGAACTCAGGTCCTCCTGACTTCAGGGCTGGTGTTCTATCCACTGTGCCACCTAGTTGCCCCATAACTTATTTTTAATAATGATAACTCTGATGATTGATTTTTAACTCATCCCTTGATAGCAAAATAAATTATAGAAATCTTTTTTTTTTTAAAAAACAAAGTTTTATTGATGCCTTTTGGTTTTTCTTCTCTCATTATCTTCCTCCTATCCATCCCATGTTTTCCTCTGTAACAATGTAGAAAATAGTTAAGCAAACCAAAATATTGACTGCATTTGATAGTGTATGCAACATTCCATGGCCCTAGTGCACACTTCTCCAATAAATGAAAGTAGGGGCATTTTTTTTTCCAGCATTAAAATTATTATATCTAAGCCATCTCCTATGTAAAAATTGATGCCAAATAAACTAGATTTCTTGGGCCATAATAGCATTTCAAGTCAGTGAAACTATTCAAGTGATCAAATTTAACTGGATTTACTTTGATATTTCTTAGTTTTACTATTAATACACTTTTTGTGGGGTCCCTCTAAAAGTATCAGAAAACAAGTGTACAAAGTTTATCATTTTGGATTAAATTGTTCAGAAAATATCGAAGGACACACAATGTTTTGTTTTGGTTTTTTAAGATCTCATTTTATTCCTTCCCTTACATCTTTTTCTCCTTTTTAAGACTTTTAGCAGTGGTGATGAATCTAGAGCTTTGAAAATTGACTGCGCAAGTGGTATAGGAGCCTTGAAACTGAAGGAAATGGAACACTATCTTCCACGAGAACTATCACTTCATCTCTTTAATGATGGAACCAAAGGAAAACTCAATCACTTGTGTGGGGCTGATTTTGTGAAAAGTCATCAGAAACTTCCACTGGGTATGTAGTATTGGCCATATAAAGTTTGATTGCCAGTAAGAAATATAGGACTGGAAAGTGATATATAAAGAAGCTGAGTTCTACAGAAGTTTAATAATTTGATTTACCCAAAGTTCCACAGTTAAAATAAAAGGAAGCACTGGGACTTTGATTCAAACTCTCTGACTTCCACTGCCTTATTCTGCTTAACAAGTTAAGTAATCTTTAACTGAGAGAAATTGAGATGAATTTATTTTAGTGTATTTTAAATAGATTTTCTAACCACAATAATTGTTTTTGTTGGTACTCACCTTTTCCAAAGTCTTTATTTCAAGCTAATTTCTATAATATTCTTCTGTAAGGGATCTGTGTTATTTTGTTTCTTGAATTTTGTCTTCATGATGACAGCTGACTACTTTTTCATTTGGCAGATTTTACTTTTGATCTATATGTTTGACCTCAATACAGTTTGCTAAATTTTATATACAGCATTATGAATATTAAGTGTTTTAAGTATTTTCTTAATCCTGTTTTTAAAGTTGAGGAATCTAGGTCTGAGAAGTTGAAATTTCATCATTTAACTTTAGCAGTCAACAGGAATTGATTAAACATTTACTTTCTGATAGGCATTATACTAAACACTGGGAAATGACAGAAGACTAAAATATCCTTCCTGCCCTTAAGGAATTTACATTTAAAGCAACCTGGATTTGAATCCATTCAGTGCAGTACTCTTTTCGTTTTAAAGGCAAGCCTAGGAATTTTGCTGCTCTGATTTTTCAGAAAGGATTTATCTACTATGATGCTCTGTCATACTGGAGAGAATGCTGGGCTTAGAATCTAGAAGATGTAAATGTGACCCCCACCTCTGCCCTTATAGGTTTGTAACCCTGGGCAAGTTAACTGCTTTCGGGTTTAGTTCCTTTTTATACAAAATGAAAGATTAAATAAGATAATAAATATAAAGTGCTTTTGAAACCTTAAAAGTAATACCTAAATGTTAAGTATAATTCATCTTAAGTTGTCAGAATAGAGTTTATCTTGAACATAGCTTAAGATCTTAGTTTCTGTCAATAAATTGTATGGGGACTCATCTCTCCACACATAACAGTTTTAATTTTGGCTACCTTGCATATTAGTCGTAAGGATCTTCTATATATTTAATTATCATTACTGGGGAAAAATAGATCAAAGTTTTATGTTCTCTACTGACATATAATAACACTAAATCCTGTCAAGTATTTTAACATAATTAACATGTATTAGACTTCCTGCCATGTAGAGGAGGGAGGGGTGAGGGGTAGAAGGGAAAAATTTGTAACAAAGCTTTGCAAGGGTCAGTGTTGAAAAATTACCCATGCATATGTTTTGCAAATAAAAAGCTTTAATTAAAAAAAAATAGAAAAAAACCCCACTGAATTCATGAATTGCATTTTGCAAATCACCTGCAAAAATTTTTGATCCTTTCAACTATTTAATATTTAAACCTAAGGAATTGTTCAAAGTGCTTAAAAGACTGAATTTCTTAACATTACAAAAAATGGGACAAAGGTCATATTTAATTAGCTATATTTTATTCAAATTTAATTGTAATCAGTTTTTGAAGGGTACTTCTGGAATAATAATATATTTTATTTGTAAGGACCATTAAGATTTGTATTTAACATCCACTTGATTTTTAAAAAAAATCACTTTCTCATGAAACATTAGTTACTTATTAAGTCCATACAACTCTTGGGAAAGATCTGTTGGACATCAAAGCATAGCATTGGACAGATGTGAACACAATTCACATGTTTTCCAGGGATTTATTTTCCCATGATGATATTAATTTTATGATTATAAGATTAAGACAACTGTTTAAATTGTTTTGCATATCAGGTATAGAAGTAAAGCCCAATGAGAGATGCTGTTCCTTTGATGGAGATGCAGACAGAATTGTTTACTACTATAATGATGCTGATGGCCACTTCCATCTTATAGATGGAGACAAAATAGCAACTCTGATTAGCAGCTTTCTCAAAGAGCTTCTCTTGGAGGTGAGATGGGATTTATAGATCTCAACAGTGTAGCAGTTTCCCCATTTTCTTACTTGCATACAAATGGAAAATTTCTGTACCTAAAAAGTTTAAGACTTTGTACATGATCTGAAGTTGCCATAGGTGGTGGTAGCTTTAATTATTTGATGCTAGAGATGTCTTAAACATGCAACATTTCATCTTTGGAATTTGAAATAATCTATGTTTGGATATGGGACAAAGTACCTGTATTAACTAACATGTTTCATATTTTAAAGTACTATGTTTTCCAGAATCTTGACACAACCTTGCATTTTTCAGAAAGCTTATTTAACTCTAAATTTTAGATGATGAATGAATACTCTTCTATTTCCTTTTAAGTTTTTTTTTAAGTAATAAAATCATGTGTCTTTTTTAAAGAAAACACCATCAATGAAAATCCATATTTGATAAGCAATAATCAGAGAGTGATTATTCACATTACATAAACTTTTCAAATTGCAAAAGGATTTATAACTGAATTGCTCTGAACTCCACAAAAGTATTTTTTAAAATAGTTTTCTCTACTTATTTCTGCATCTGTAAGTTGTTGTGGGTTCAAAAACTAAATTAAGCATGCTGGTTTTGGATTTGTTTAGGTTGGAGAAAATCTGAAGATTGGTGTTGTACAAACAGCATATGCTAATGGGAGTTCAACACAGTATCTAGAAGAAATCATGAAGGTATTCACTTTCTGTTATTTTCTTGGTAATTGCAGCTTATTGTAAAAGATAGGTACATTTTAGCAAATTAAGAATACGTTTATCATATTTCTTTAGGAAAGCTTCTCACAGATACTTTATTTTTGGAAGCTGAGAAGCAATAATGATTATTAATAGGCTTTAATTTTGTCTTTGCTGGTTTACTTTCTACTGTTATTGAAACAACTCCCAGAGGCAGCTAAATGGCAGTGTGGATATAGTACCAGCCTTGAAGTCAGGAGGACCGTGAGTTCAAATACAGCTTTAGACACTTATTAGCTATGTGACCCCAGGCAAGTCACTTAACCCCAGTTGCCTCAAAAAAAAAACCCCACTAAGAAACAACTAGTACCTTGGTGGTATTGTTGCCAGTTGCTTTCCTTCCAAAACATATATTTGGTCTCTAGGCAATTTTTATGAATAGTAAGAAGCCTTAGGTACCTCTTTTGTCTCCCTCCTTCCCCCAGCCTTCATTTTTAATCTTTTTTTCAAAAATTACTCTACCACCAGAATTTTTTTCCCTGAAACAGCTGCAAACCTATTAATCTTTTCTATTTCCTTATGATAGGTACCTGTTCATTGTACCAAAACAGGAGTAAAACATTTACACCACAAAGCTCAAGAGTTTGACATAGGAGTTTATTTTGAAGCAAATGGCCATGGCACAGTAAGTTCTCTCAAAAAAATGACTTTTAGAATTTTAGCGGGTAATTTCTCCATTTTTTTCTGTTAGGGGATTGTGTTGTTCAGAATTCCCTTTACCACCAATGCAGATGGGCACTTCCCCTGCAACTGAAGAGACTTGTAATCACCTGGATTACTAAGAGGTTAAGTGAATTGTCCAGGGACATAGTGTCAGAGGCAGGATTTGAAGTCAGTTCTATAAGTACTTTTCAATACCACCTCTACTCCTATACATGACTGTGATTTTTTCCAAGATCAGTTCTTATTTTTTCAAGTTACTAAAATTAACATTTGGCCAAATCAGTTAGAAGTTTATGATCAAAGTACATGTGTATCTAGTAATGCTGATCAGTTATACCATAGCATATATAGTAAGTTCCTTTAAAATATGTAGTCAGTACAAACCTAAAATATCTGCCTAAATGTCAGTATTTACCATATTATCATTGTTCTAAAATTTAAACTTATTTAAAAGATAAGGCATAGCACGTAACTAATGGGCACTTCTGTTTTTTTATTTTGTGAAAATACCTTTATTCTATGTAAATTTGAAAAAGAATTTTCAAAAA
>JAJPUD010015271.1:6801-37979 GCA_023553655.1 Myrmecobius fasciatus
ATGATGATGATGATGATGATGATGATGATGATGATGATGATGATGATGATGATTTTGGAGAAATATTGAGAGATTGAAGACTGAACAAAAAAAGACACATTAGAAATTTTCTGTAGAACAAAATTATCTGTCATCTCCTTGTCCCACTCTCTTCTCCCTGATACCCTAGTCAATAGTTAAGTTATAATTCAATAAAGAGTTCAATTGGCTAAATATATAGTAGCTTTACCTCTTTGGTCCACCAAATTTAGAGCTATCAAAGACATTAAAGTGCAGCCTCTTAATTTTACCTAGGACCTGAAAGGAGAAATTATTTGCTGAAGGACATCATCAGTAAGTAGTTTTGGGGATTAAAATTATCCCATCTGAGGCAGAACCCTGAAACACTGATACTTTATTAAAGGGTTCATAGTTCCCTCTAATGAAGCAGACTTCAGATCTTCCTCATGATATCCAGAACATCTATTCCAAATACAGAATAATTCCATTGGATGATATATGATGTATAGGTTAAAATAAGCAAAATGCTTTGTCAGCAGTATCACAATTGGATGAAGCAAGGAATATCTCCACACAAAACAGGTTTCTCTGTAGATTAAGCAGGAGGAAATGGTACAAATTACCACAGTCAATGGCCTAAATGATCATAAAATTGTCACTTGCTCCTGTTTGAACAAGAGATTAATCTGGAGGTACAAAAATATATTAAGGGACTTTCCATGTAATGGAGTCATCTCTGCCATGCTGGACTTGGTCATCATGGCAAGGAAAAACAAGGATGGAGGGCCTTTGGCCAACTTACTATAATTGAGCAAGTGGAAAAAAATCTGTCCCTCACAGTCCTGGGGTCTAATGTACAGAATTTTTACATGATTTTATTAAATTGATTGATACTGATTGGACTAGAATAGTGGTCTAAATGAATTATTCTTCACAGTAGCAAAATCTAGACAAACATCCAGATCATGGGCTCATGGATTAAAAATAAGAGGGAACCTGAGAAATCACCAATCCAATCATCAATCCCTTCATTTTATAGATGACAATAAAAAGACCTAGACAGGATTTATACTCAGCTTCTCCAACACTATATCCAGGCTTCTTTTCACCATCCATGCTGCTATCCAAATTTGATGATTCTAGACACAGTACCTGCCCTTTGGATTGAGGTGTAAGCACCCAGACCTAGAGAAAAAGATGAAAGACTTCTGTCAGAGCCTGTGCATTTGGGCTACAACACTGTGGCCTCTTTTGCCCAGGACTAGAAGCTCAGTTCAGGTGTCTGGGGAATATTTATATGACAGGTAATTATGGTTTTAAAAAGAAGACACATTTTATTGAAAGGGACTCCTCTGTATATCACTAGAAAAAGTCAGACTGAAGGATCATCAATACTTTGGTGGACTCAAGATATCACTGAGTTTAGGTCTCAGCAGCCTGGTTCCTTCTGTCTTGATCCTGAAGAAAGCATTAGCCTTGTTGCCATTCAGATTAATTTTTTAACTACTTTAGCATTTTATCTTCTGTCTAGAGTTGATATTTTTCTTGAGGTTCATCCCCAAAATTTCAAGAGTAGAGAACTTTATTTACCATGATATTTTTCATTCCTAAGATCAACTTGGGCCGATTTATCATGCACACAAATTCACTGGTAGCAATATGATCATCCAATGACTGCTGCTGTTTGGGCAGTTGTATTTCTCAAGTAAAAAAAATGTCCAAATTGTGGAGAAGTCTGTGGGACTCTTTCCAGGGAGGAATGTTAATAGGGGTGATGATTTTATTTTTTATACTTTGGGAGGCATATGGTACAATAGATTAAAAGTCAGAGGACCTGAATTTAAATCCCATCTCAAATATCTACTATCTATATAACTCACCTGAGAAAGGTGAAGTAGTATAGTTGAAGTTGGAATCAGGAAGACACAGGTACAAATTCCACCTCAAATTCATAGCATAACTTTGAACAAATAACTTAATTTCTTTGTGCCTTAATTTCTTCACCTGTAAAAGTAAGGGATTGGACCAGATGACCAATAAAATCCCTTCTATGTCCTAATCTCTGATGGCATGACTAATTTTTTTAAAAAGATAGAAGTATTAAAATTGTTCAAATGAGGAGAGAGTATGCCTCAATTCAATTCAAACATTTGACAATGAATTCTTCTGTCCTGACAAGAAAATAACTTTAAAAACAATTAACAAATTTTGACTCAAAAACAAATGAAAATATGTTTAGGAATAAATTCAATTCAGCAAGCATTTATCTAGGGCTTCATATATACAAAGCATTTGGTGTTGGGAAGAAAAAACAAACAGCTTCCCCGAAGAAAATTCTATTCTACAGACTTGAACTTCATCCTCCCCCTTTCTCTCTGTGTCTACCTCCCAGTTCCACTTGTTTATAAACTACCCAACCTTTAAGATCTGGCTCATATGTAGCTATAGCTTCCTTCATGAACCCCTTAATAACTCTCTTCCTCCACTCCTGCCTCATCCCAGCATATTTTCTATTCTTACTGTGCTCTAGAGATCTATTTTTTTATTACAGTGATGGGTAAATGCTTATGTAAGCTTCTTTATCTCCTTCAGTTGCTTTTTAGACTTTGGAAATCTCAATATACATAGTTGAATTTAATTTACAATTCATTTACACCTCTGGGGGGTAGGAATGAGCTGATCCTTTCTTGAGTTCCAGGTATGGAAGAGGTGAGGGTTCCCGATTTGGCGTTTGTTCTCACCCTTGGTTTTCCCCACTCCAGTATCATTTCTCCCTGAGCCAACCATCTGAGTGCTGAGTACATAGTAAGTGCTTAATAAATGTTTATTAATTGTTGGCTAATTACCTAGCTCATGTCCACAAGCCAGCTTCCCAAAAGTAGCAGTTAAATAATATACCATGCACTTTATTTTATATCTGGGGATATTCTGATATATCTGGGAATTTACCGTGCATGGATTCTGGTTCTGGGGTTTACTGTTCACCATAACCTCACAGTAAGTACATTCAATTGAATGAATATACAACACCAATATCCCAAGAATAGGATAATTGAATTAACAATGGCCATCAGAGCACAGAACTTGTCGTGTTTGGTCATGTTAAAAAGAAGCAGATTTAGGCTTGATGTAAAAGGGGGAAATCCTTGGGATAAGTAAGGTCACAAAGGACAGGAACTTGTCCTTTTGTTTGTCATTGTTCCCAATCCTCAGCACTAAATATAGGCCTTAGCATCTAGCACATTGTGGATGTTGAATAAATACTTGTGGAATGAATAAATGAATGAATGAATTCTTAGCAATTAGACAATCAAAATGGAATGGGCTGACTCAGGAGCTAGTGAGTTCTCCTTCTGAAGGATGCTTTCTGAAGATGCCTTCCAATAAGGTCTGGATGACCACTTGGTCATATTACAGAAAGGATTCTTTTTGTGGTATTTGCTGGATGCTATGGCCACTGAAGTCTTTTACAACTCTGAAGTCTTATAATTCTATGATTTTGTTCAGCATTCAATAAAAACCTAAAGAGATCAAACTTTTGCCTTAAAATGTCTTTTTAGAAAATTATTGCACAATTTTGCAATTTTAAAGTATCCTTATCTCTTCTGTGTATAATAAATATTTAGCCTATTAATGTTGCAATGCTCTGGATCATTCATGTTCTTTGAAATCTAGAGATGAAAGATGTATGGCAGAGCCAAATAGGATTCTATTATATTATGTGGGGACACATGAAGCTGTTGTTACCATACTTTTGTGAATGCTTTTAATTTTTCGTTCAATCTTCTATAGACACAAAAAGGGAAATAAGAAAATGACAGGTGCATTGAAAAGCTGAACACCTACACTAGCTCTTTTCCTCCATTAGTACATCTAAGGAGACTATGAAGCAAAAGCTCAAGGGACCTCTGGGTTCCCAGTGGACCCACCTTGTGGCTTACTGATTCTGTCCTTGGGAGCCTTGCTACCTAGGATAAATGTAATGCTATGTTGTGGATAGCATGCTGAACTTCAGCTCTGGAAGACCAGAGTTCAAAAATAGTATTACAAATCGACTAGCTATATAACTCTGGTCAAGTCATTCAAATGATGTGTGCCTCAGTTTCCTTAGCTGTGGAATGGATATAATAATAGTATCTACCTCACTGAATTGTCAAGATCAAATGAGTTATCAAATGTTCTGCCAAGTTTGAGAGGCTGTGGAGAGACTTGCATGAACTGATGCTGAGTGAAATGAGCAGAACCAGGAGATCATTATACACGGCAACAATAGTACTATATGACAATCAATTCTGATGGACATGGCTCTCTTCAACAATGAAATGTTTCAAACCAGCTCCAGTTGTTCAGTGAAGAAAGCCATATACACTCAGAGACAGGGATGTGAAATGTGGACCACAACATAACATTTTCATGCTCTCTATTGATGTTTGCTTGCATTGGGTTTCCTTTCTCAGATTTTTTTTCTTGTAGATCCAACTTTTCTTGCACAGCAAGATAAGTGTGGAAATATGTATACATATTTTTAATTAAGTCTATCTTTGCTTTTACTTGGTCTGAGATCAGGATTGCTACCTCTGCTTTTTTTTTTTTTTTTTGTTCACCTGAAGCATAATAGATTCTGCTCCAGCCTTTTACCTTCACCCTGTATGTATCTCTATGTTTTAGATGTGTTTCTTGTATACAACATATTGTTGGATTCTGGTTTTTAATCCAATCTGCTATCTGCTTCTGCTTTAAGGGAGAGTTCATTCCATTCACATTCACAGTTAAAATAACTAATTCTGTATTTCCTGCCATCTTATTTACCCTAGCTTATGCTTTTCTCTTTCTTATCCCCTTTCCCTCCTCCCTACTATTTTGCTTTTGAAAACCACTTCCCTCAAACAATCCTTCCCCTTTAAAACCCCACCCACCCCTTTTTTCCCCCTTTCCCTCCTGTTTCCTTATAAGTGTCTATTATTCCCTCAGAGCCAAATCTAATGAGATGGAGATTAACCCAATTCTCATTCCCCTCCCTTTTCTCCCCTCAATCATTATAGGTTTTCTTTGCCTCTACATGTGATGTAATTTCCCTTATTTTACCTCCTTTTCCTCTTCTTCCAGTGTTATCTCTTTTCTACCTCTAATTTCTTTTTCAGTTTATCATATCATAATAATCATAAAATCACAATAATCATATAATAATAATCATAAAATCACAGTAATCATATGATAATAATCATAAAATCACAGTAATTGTATCATAATCATAATGTAATAATAGATTCATAAAATCAACCCTCATTCTATAAGTATCTATAACATATAGTTCTCAAGAGTTATTTTTTCTTGTTACCTTTTTATGTTTCTCTTGTGTTCTGTGTTTGTAGATCAAATTTTTTTTTTCAGTTCTGGTCTTTTCAGTAGAAATAGGTGAAATTCTCCTATATCATTGAATGACCATCTTCTTCCCTGGAAGATAATGCTCATTCTAGCTGGGTAACTTATTCTTGGCTGTAATCCAAGTTCCTTTGCACTTTGGAATATCTGATTCCAGGCCCTTCAATCCTTCAAAGTAGAAGCTGCTAGGTCCTGTGTGATCCTAATTGTAGCTCCCCGATATTTAAATTGTTTCTTTCTGGCTTCTTGTAATATCTTTTCCTTGGTATGATAGTTCTGGAATTTAGCCACGATATTTCTGGGGGATTTAATTTTTGGGTTTCTTTCACGAGGTGATCGGTGGATTGTTTCAAGGAGTATTTTGCCTTCTGGGTGTAAAATATCAGGGCAGTTTTCTTTTATGATTTCCTGGAATATAGTGTCCAGGCTCTTTTTTTCATCATGGCTTTCAGGAAGCCCTATAATCCTTAGATTGTCTCTCCTAGATCTATTTTCCAGGTCAGTTGTTTTTCCTAGGAGATATTTCATGTTTTTCTCTATCTTTTCATTTTTTTGTTTTTGTTCAACTGATTCTTGAAGTCTTGATGAGTCATTCATTTCCAATTGTTTGATTCTAATTTTTAATGTCTTATTTTCTTCAGTTACTGTTTTTAGTTCCTTTTGCAATTGACCAATTACATTTTTTTGTTCATTGCATTCTTTTTCCATTTTTCCATTTTATTTTGCAGTGATCTCATTTCGTTTCCCCATGTTTCTTCTAACTCTCTTTTAAGATTTTTTATGCAATCTTCAAAGAAAGCCTTGTGACACGTAGACCAATTTATGTCTCTCTTTGGGGCTTTTTCTGGAGTTGCTTTACCTTTAGGGGCCTCAGGATTTGAGGTCTGTTCTTCTCTCTCTCCATAAAAGTTGTCTATGGTGAGAGCTCTTTTTGGTTTTTTATTCATTTTTTTTTTAAAGATGTGAGGTCTGTTTAGGGCAAAGGTGGGACAGTTGCTTTAATTTGCCCTGGGGCAGTTCTGCTGATTGAGTTATTTCAGGAACTGGGCAGTTCTGCTGATTGAATTATGTCAGGGGCTGGGCAGTTCTGCTTTAGTTCACCCTGGGGGGTTCTGCTGATTGAATTATTTCAGGTACTGGGCAGCTCCGCTGATTGAATTATTTCAGGTGCTTATCAGTCTGTTGTTTGATTGATTGCTTTAAGGTGCTGTGTAATGGCAGCTAGATCCGATGCTCATCAGGGGTTCAGTGGTTCACAATCTATCCCCCTCAAAAGGCAGATCCTCCAAACCACCTGCCCACAATCAGGACAAATTGTTCCAAGAGGCCCGCAGAAGACTCCCAGGTGTGTGAAAAGCACAACTCTTCGACTCCTGTTCCGACTCCTGTTCCAGCTCCCTGCTCCAGCTCCCTGCCCCGGTCTCCCTGTGCTGCAGTCTGGGTTCAGCAGACCACCCCCCTGCCCCATTAAAACAGACCTGTTTTGAGGTTCTTCCAGAGTATCTTCTTCTAGAATCGTGTTGTTCTCCAGATATTGTGGATTTTTTTTGCTTCAGAATCAGTCTAGAGGCTTCATATGTTGTTGGTTTGAGGGGAGGTTAGAGGAGGTTACAGAGACTCCTGTCTGATCTCCGCCACCATGGCTCCACCCCCGGAAGGAAGTCCTACCCCCATACTTTTCCATAAGTTTCATTTGTCACCTCTGGGATCTCAAGCAGTCTGTCAATAAATATTTTTAAGCACTTATGTTCCAGGCACTCTGTTAAGTGTTGGGAATACAAAGAAAGGCAAAAGATAGTCCCCCTCTCAAGGAGTTCACTGTAAGTGATCAAGTCTCAAAGCACTAGAAGAAAAAGAAGGACTCCAAAGAAAGCTTATATTTTAACCCTCAGGACAAGAAAGGTACTTGGGAGGGGAAAGGGGCTTAGAAATGGAAAGCTGAATATTTGACTCATACTCAGGACATCTTCAGATGTGACTCATTGCCCGACTACTTGGGATAAGTTTATGGAACTAGGATTAAACATCAGTTCAAGCTTGGTAGGTAAACTGGAAAGAACATCAGGGCAGAAATCAGTGGACTCGAGTTCAAATCCTATTTCTGACATATATTAACTACGAAACTTTGTACAAGTCATTTATTCTACATAGGCCTGTTTCTTAATGAGAAGTTGAACTAGATGGTATCTAAGTTCTCTTTAAGCTTTCAATCTATAATTCTATGATTTCATGATAGAAAAATCAATTATTTGCTGGCCAGAACATTATGTGTCTTAAATTCACTGCCTACATCCTCCGGCTTCTCTGGTTTTTGAGCAACCAGTCATGAAAAGTGGCACATTTTACTATCAGCTGTTGACCAGGGTTGGGCAGAGTTTTCTTGGAACCCACACCTATTTCTCAAGACTTATCTTAGAGAAAGTAAAATATATTGAGCCCAACAGTGGAGAAGTCTTGTCTTTCCACCCATCATAAAAGCTGAAATTACATGGTGAACTCCCAATCTTGTGCTTCTTAGACTCGATTCCCAGTGACAACATAAGCAGCAAAGGGAAGCCAGAAAAGTCATTAAACTGCTCATAGTTCCAGTATTCCCACTCCTAGGCACACTGACCTTCCAAGTAGATCAAAGATATAAAAAAAGCATCCATATACACCAAAATCCTACACGGGAGCTTTTTTATGATACAAATTTTTTTTTAAAGTGGGTACTAATTATTTGGGGAAAGACTGAAAAAATGTGGCATAGGAAAGTAACGAATCACTGAAGGATGTGGAAAAACATGGGAATACTTATATAAACTGATTCAGAGTAAAAGTAGTCAAAATCAAATCAACAATATATACATGACCAAAACAATGCAGACAAAAAGAAAAGTTGAATTCACATTTACTATAATAGCCAACCTTATCCCAGAAAATAAATAAAATATATTTCCCTATTCTTTATGAAGAAATGCTCAAGTTAAGGCTATTTAACCACTTGTTGAGTGCTTTACAGTGACAATCTCTTTTTAGGTATAGATTAGACCATATGGGGAGGTCCCTTCTAACTCTATGATTCTGTGATCCTGAGATAGAAGGTCCACAGTAAATACCAGTTTTAACAAGGAAAGTGGTGATAGTTTAATTTTCCTTTTAATTTAGATAAGCTATTGGATTTGTTCTCATTCTAATATGAAGAATTACTATAAGTTAATAAAAGAAAAATTTGAATGACAAAAGATTGCAATATTTGATTCTACTGTCCATACCATGTGAACCATAAATCCTACTGCTAGGCATATATGGTAAGACCAAAAGATAACTTCTTACAGCTCTCAGTCTCACTAGAAAACTCATTATCACACAAAATTCCACATATTAGACTGAAACTAGTCAGGTAATCTCATGCAGGCTCTAAAGAGTGGACTAGTTCCCTACTGCATAAGGAATGACTTCCTGAGTAAGAGATCATCCCCAGGACAGACTGCCTATGTCTAAAATTTAAGATATTTAAAACTGAACTCATATAGTAATTGGGATATCAAGTGGCCTGCTCGTGGTCAACTAATGTGTCAAAGCTAGGTTTTAAATCAGGTCCTCTTGATTCCAAATACTATATTGTTCTATTATAATGGGCTGCCAACCATCTCTGATTCTTCCTTCTCCTTTATTCATCATATCCAATTAATTGCCAATACCTATGGATGACACGTAAATATTGTCTCACATCTATAGCTTCTTCTCTTTAACCTTTACAAATACTTTAACTCAAGCCCTCCTCATCTTGATGTTTCTAAATTCTACTAATTGGTCTTCCACTCCCTCATTCCTCCCCTTACAATCCTTCCATAACATCATGCGCCAAAACAATCCTCCCTGTGTATAAGTCTGATCATGTGATTCTACTATTTGAAAGTGGCTCTCCATCACCAATAAAATAAAAACTACTTAGTCAGACATTCAAGGCCTTCCAAAATTTGGCTCTGTCTTTTCAAACCCAGTCTATATTATTTGATGGAAAATATTTATCACTTTTAAATATTATAAATGTGAATTGTTACCATGATTAATTGCCATTTATTCTACTCTTCAATAACATTGTAGTACTCATGACTTCTCCATCTTGGCGTCTCACTCCCTCCTCCACATTTGTAAAGACCATCCTCTGGGCCTAGAATAGACTCCCTAGGTATCTTTGCCTCATTAAGTTTTTCTCTCCCTTAAAAACACCATTCAGATACCCCCCTTCTCCAGGGAGCTTCTCTAGATCCCCCACTTATTTGAAAATCTCTCTTCAAATGTTTCATATTAGGAACTTAATCATATTCTAATTTGCATTATAATTGTTTATATAATTTAATCACATATATATGCACACACAATCATATTCTAATTTGCATTACAATTGTTTATATAATTTAATCATATACATATGCACACACAATCATACACAAGAGATTGTAAACTCCTTAAGGTCAGGTTTTCATCTTTGTAATCCCAGTGTCTAAGAGGTATTATAACAAAATATAGAAAGAACTGACCTCAGAGCAACAAAGACTTGGAGTTCCATCTTGTCTCTGAAGTATATAGGTGTGACACTAAAAAGTCATTTCTTCTCTCAATTATTTTAGGATTATCTCTAAGAGTATAAATTTCAGGATAAATGCTGAATTGCATCAGCTCATTTAAACTGTGAACTTAAAAAGTGAAAAGAGTTCATTTAACTCAGAGTTTTCCTTATAAATAAAGTCTACTTCCTATCTTTTCCTCTGAATATAGATTCTTAATAAATGTTCAATGGAGTGAAATAGAACAAAATGGAATGATATTTGCAATGAAAGTGAAGGAAAAAAGAGAGAATCTGATAAAAAGCCTAGGAACTTTTGGGCAATCACATAATAACTACACCCAAAACAACTAGACTATTTTCCATAATCTAGATTGACTAGGTTCTTAAATTACTGAATTCCTAGAAGCAGGAAGCCAGTTTTGTTTTAGTTTTTTGTTTTGTTTTTGCCTTGATTATGGAAGCCCTTCAAACTAGATTAGTACAGGAAAGTCTCTAGATTTGAGTATGTATTTGGGATTTAAGGTTTCCCACATTCACACTATACCTGACGTCAGTCCACCTGTCTCCTGCTCCCTGATGCCTGCCTCCCACTGGCTGTAGCTGCTGAGGTGCTGGCCCCAGCTGCCTCCACCACCTGCAAAACTGCTCCAAACTCAGGGAAAATTCTCACTCCTAAAATGGACATTAGCAAATATTAAAGATAGGCTAGCATCTAGTTGAGTTGTTTTATTATCCTAATATAACCTGAAAAATGATAAAACTTTTGAAAAAGAGAGAGGTTTGAAACAAAAGCTGTCAAGCATGTAAAAGTTGGAGATGTATCTATTGGGAGAATTTTTTTTATTATTTAATATCATGCCTGAGAGTCCTCCTTTCAGCCACTTAACATTATCTATTAAGATTTAGAAATGCATTGGTAATATAAAATGAATGTTGCAAAATTACAAAGAACAAGCTTGGCCCCAAAGTAGAGAAAATATCTCCTCCCAGTCCTTTGCAGATACAAGAGGGTCACAGAAGTGGAACTTTGAATATATTGTCAGAATTTTTTTCTGATATGTTTATTGCCATTTTTTCTCATCTCCCTCTTGATTCTTTTCTGAAAAACCTTTTCACAAAAGATTCTCGAGGAGAGATACAAAAAATTAAAGTGATATAAAAATAAAACATATCAATAAAAACTGCTTCAGTGAAAGAAATGCATTGGTAGCAGATGACCAACCAGATACATATTTTTACTTGCTATCTTCGCTCATGATAACATAGGATAAAGCAGATTTTTCTCCAGAGGCAGATTCTCTCTAGCAAGCATTTATAAAACATAAAAAAATAAAGAGCACACTTCCCTTCAAGACAAAGGAAAACAAACTATTTAATTACACTAGAATTCAGAAGGCTTCCCTAATTAAATCTCACTCACCCAAAGTCAAAATATTTACCATTACCAGGTGATTTCTTGTTTCAGGTTAATTGGTAGAAAAAGATGCTTCCTTCAGTAGGAGGGGCAGCAAAAACACTTCTGTACCAGAGCTTCTCATTGCCTTTTTTTGTTATTTAAGAGCTCAAGTTCTGTAGTATAGCAATAACACTCTGTTCTTCATTCTCCATCCAGCTCACTCTCTCTTCTTCATCAGCTGATGCTTTAAAACATGAATGATTGGAAAAGAGAAAGCATACAAAGAAGAAGCCAAAGTTAATAAACTTACACAAGAGTAAGAAACATTATAAACTCAGTAAAGCCTTTTTATGGTGTTTTTCAGAATGGGGATGGGGGCATTGAAATAAATTTAATACATGAAAAAGTACCATTCTGGATACCTTTCATCAAATTGCATCCATCTTTACAAACAAAATTGTATTATTGAGCTGCTCCTCTCTCTGTCTGTCTCTGTCTCTGTCTCTGTCTCTGTCTCTGTCTCTGTCTCTGTCTCTCTCTCTCTCTGTATCTATCTCCCTCTGTCTGTCTCTCTGTCTGTCTGTCTCTCTCTTTCTCTCTCTTCTCTCTTTCCTTCCTTCCCTCCCTCTCTCCTTCCTTCTCTCTCTCCTCATCTCTCTTTCTCTCTCTCTTCTTTCTGTTTCTTTCTGTGTCTCTCTTCTTTCTCTGTTTCTCTCTCTTCTCTTTGTTTCTCTGTGTGTGTCTGTCTCTCTGTCTCTGTTTCTCTCTTCTCTGTTTCTCTCTTGTCTCTGTCTTTGTGTGTGTGTCTGTCTGTCTGTCCATGTCTGTCTGTCTCTCTCTCTCTCCCTCTCTCTCTGTCTTTTTTTTTCTCTCTGTCTGTCTCTCTCCCTTTGTCTATGGGTAGTATTGTAGCTATGGAAACTGTGTATACTTTATCTTGGAATGCCTAGAAGCCATCTCAAATCTTAGTATTTTTGCATAAGTGCTGTATGACTCATGTTTATTGTCATATTATATCTCATTATAACATATTATATATAACAGGCTATGCTATACTGATAGAAATGAATAATCACAGAGATTCACTGCCCTCTACTGGATCAAGATTCAATGAACTGGGATTTTTCCTTTAGTTTGTTGGGGCTGCCTGCCCTCAAGATGGTTCTCTAATATGGAGGACCTTAGACTTTATTATGAGTACTCTCATACTCAAAAAGTCATCTAGTGTTAGAGCTAAAATAGACCCTAAATGCTATCTAGACATTGGAGCATAATCTCTGGCATTATGGAGAGCTATTATTAAAGGTGTCTTATAATCAACCAATCAATAAGTATTAAGCTGGGCACTAGAGCTAAAAAAAAAAAATAAGCAAAACAGTCAGAGAGCTAACATCCTAAGGAGAGAAGAGGGAAGAGAAGATTCACATACATAGATATAAATAAAAGACACAAGGGAAGGGAAAGAGGTGCACTAGCAGTTGGAGGGATGAAGAAAAACCTCCTGTAGAACTTGCAGCTTAAGATGAATGTTGATGAAAACCAGAAATTTCAGGTTGGGTAAGATGAGAAGAAAGTAAATTTTAGGCATGGGGAGCAAACACATGAAGCAGAAGGCAGAATTTCATGTGTTAGGAATAGTAAGAAAGCCTTTTTGACTGAATCCTAGAGTTTATAGGAAAAAATAATGTGTAATAAGGTTTCAAAGGTAGGATAGGACCAGGTTGTGAAGAGCTTTAAATGCCAAACATGAAACCTTATCTTTGATCCTGGTTGTAATAGAAGCCCAGTGGAATTCGGTGAGTAAGGAGGCTGACATAATAGATCTGTGTGATAGAAAAATTACTTGGGCAATTGTATAGAGGACATATCTGGAGCAGAGGGATATTTAAGGCAATAAGACTAATTTGAAGACTATCATAATAAATAATCCAGAAGAGAAATGAAAGCCTGTACTGGAGTGAAGGTGACGTGAGTGGGGAGAAAAGGACAAGAGATGGTGTACAGATAGAAATGACAAGATCTGGTGACTAATGAGAGTTAATGAGAGTAAAGCGTTTATGATGAGGTTATAGATATGTTACTAAAAGATCAAGTAGTGTTGCCAGATCTATATTCCAAAGACATAAAAAGGGGAAAGGACCTATTTGTACAAAAATATTTATAGTAACTCTTTTTGTGGTGTCTAAGAATTGGAAATTGAAGGGATGACCATCAATTGAAGAATAGCTGAACAAGCTACTGTATATGATTACATGGAATATTGTGCTATAAGAAATGGACAAGCAAGGTAATTTCAGAAAAACCTGGAAAGACTTACATGAACTGATGCAAAGTGAAGTGAGCAAAACCAGGAAAATTTAATGCACAGTAAAAGCAATATTGTTCAATGAAGAACTGTGAATAACCTAGCTATTCTCAGCAATACAATAATCCAAGACAATATCAAAGAAATAATGATAAAACATACTAACCTTCTCTAGACAAAGAACTGATATTTTTAAATACAGACTGAAACATGCTATTTTTTACTTTCATTCTTTTTCTTTTAAGTCTTCTTATACAAAATGATTCATATGGAAATGTTTTACATGATTGCACATGTATAACATATCTGATTATTAACCATCTCAAGGAGGGGAGAGGGGAGAAATGTAGGAAAGGATAGATTTTTTTTATTAAAGCTTTTTATTTTCAAAATACATGCACAGATAATTTTTCAACATTGACCCTTGCAAAACCTTGTGTTCCAAATTTTTCTCCCTTTTCCCCAACCTCCTCTCCTAAATGGCAAGTAATTCAATATATGCTAAACATGTTAAAAATATATGTTAAATAGGGGGCAGCTAGGTGGTGCAGTGGATAGAGCACCAGCTCTGAAGTCAGGAGGTCCTGAGTTCAAGTCTAACCTCAGACACTTAACCCTTCCTAGCTGTGTGACCCTGGCCAAGTCACTTAACCCCAATTGCCTCAGCAAATATATATATATATATATATATATATATATATATATATATATATATGTGTGTGTGTGTGTGTGTGTGTGTGTGTGTATACATATGTTAAATCAATATATGCATACCTATTTATACAATTATTGTGCTGCACAAGAAAAATCAGATCAAAAAGGAAAAAAAATGAGAAAGAAAACAAAATGCAAGCAAACAACAATAAAAAAGTGAAAATGCTATGTTGTGATCTACACTCAGTTCCCACAGTCCTCTCTCTGGGTGTAGATGGCTCTCTTCATCACAAGATTATTGGAAAAGTTCTCAATCATCTCATTGTTGAAAAGAACCATGTCTATCAGAATTGAACCTTCTTGTTGCCCTGTACAATGAAATCCTGGTTCTATTCACTTCATTCAGCATTAGTTCATGTAAGTCTCCCCAGGACTTTCTGAAATGATGCTACTGATTGTTTCTTATAGAACAATAATATTCCATAACATTTATATACCATAACTTATTCAGCCATTCTCCAACTAATGGGCATCCACTCAGTTTCCAGTTGCTTGCCACTATACAAACATTTTTGCATGCATTGACCCCTTTCTCTCCTTTATGATTTCTTTGGGATATAAGCCCAGTAGAAACACTGCTGGGTTGAAGAATGTGCACAGTTTGATAGCCCTTTGGGCATAGTTCCAAATTGCTCTCCAGAATGGTTGGTTCTGTTAACAGTTCCACTAACAATGTATTAGTGTCCCAGTTTTCTCACATCCCCTCCAACATTCATCATTATCTTTTCCTGTCTTCTTAGTTAATCTAAAGGTATGTAGTAGTACCTCAGAATTGTCTTAATTTGGATTTCTCTGATCAACAGTAATTTAGAGCACCTTTTTATATGGCTAGAAATAGTTTTAATTTCTTCATCTAAAAATTGTCTTCATATGAAGGATAGAATTCAAAACTCAAAACTTAAAAAAAGTTTTAAAAATTGTTTAACAAATAATTGTACAAAATAAAATATTATGTATATATATATGTGTGTGTATATATATGTGTGTGTGTGTGTGTGTGTGTGTGTGTGTGTGTGTGTGTGTATTTAGACAAAGAGGATAGTGATGCCCTACAAAGTAATAGGGAAACTAGAAAGAAAGGTGGATTTGGTGGAAAACATAAGTTCTTAGATTTTAGATGACAATGGAACATTTGGCAAAAAATTTCCAAGACATAATTGTTCTTGCAGCACTAGAGCTCAGGAGAGAACCTAAATCTGGATAGAGAAAGAGAAAAATCAATGAATTGGGCATGCAACTAAAAAAGCTAGAAAAATAACAAATTAAAAACCTCCAATTAAATACCAAATTAGAAATTTTGAAACTCAAAGGAGAGATTAATAAAATTTAAACTAAGAAAACTATTGAATTAATAAATAAAATAAGACTTGGCTTTATGAAAAAAAACAATAAAATAGATAAACTTTTGGTGAATTTGATTAGAAAAAAAGGGAAAAAAATCAAATTGCCAGCATCAAAAACGAAAAGGGTGAACTTACCACCAATGAAAAAGAAAATAAAACAATAATTATGAGCTATTTTCCCCAAATATATGCCAACAAATCTGAAAATCTAATTGAAATGGATAAAATATTTTCAAAAATATAAATTGCCTAGATTAAGAGAAGAAATAAACTACTTAAATAGCCCTATTTTAGAAAAAGAAATTGAATAAGCCATCAATGAACTTCCCAAGAAAAAAAAATTCCAGGACCAGATGCATTTGCAAGTGAATTCTACCAATCATTTAAAAAACAAAGAATTCCAATACTATATAAACTATTTGAAAAAATAGGTAAAGAAGGAGTCCTGCCAAATTTCTTCTATGACACAGATATGGTGCTGATACCTAAGTCACTAAGAGCCAAAACAGAGGGAGAAAATTACAGGTCAATATCCCTCATGAATATTGATGCAAAAAAAAACCCTTAAATAAAATATTAGCAAAGAGATTGCAACAACATACCAGCAGGATAATACACTAGGACCAAATGGGATTTATACCAGGAATGCAGGGCTGATTCAATATCAGTAAAACTATTGCCATAATTGATCATCTCAGTAATAAAACTAACCAAAAATCATATAATAATCTCAATAGATGCAGAAAAAGCTTTTGACAAAATATGACACTCAATCCTATTAAAAACACTAAAGATCATAGGAATAAAAGAAGTGTTCCTTAAAATGATAAGCAACATCTATCTAAAACCATCTGCAAGCATTATTTATAATGGAGAGAAGCTGGACACATTCCCAATAAAATGAGGTGAAACAAGGATGCCTATTATCACCACTATTAATCAATATTGTACTAGAAATATTGGCTTCAGCAATAAGAAAAGAAAAATAAATGAAAGGAATTAGAATGGGCAATGAGATAAAAATATCACTCTTTGCAGATGATATAATGATATCCTAGAGAATCCTAGAAAATCATCCAAAAACCTACTTGAAACAATTAACAGCTTTAGAAAAGTTGCAGGATATAAAATGAACCCACACAAATCATCAGCATTTACATATATTACTGACAAAGCTCAGCAGCAGAAAATAGAAAGAAAAATTCCTTTTAAAATAACTATGGACAAAATAAAATATTTATGCATCTACTTGCCAATTCTAGCTCAGGAACTATATGAACACAATTATAAAACACTTCTCACAAAAATAAAGTCAGATCTAAATAATTGGAAAAATATCAAGTGCTCATGGGTAAGCCAAGTTAATATAATAAAAATGACAATTCTACCTAAATTAATCTACTTTTTCGGTGCCATACCAATCAAACTAACAAAAAATAATTTTATAGAGCTGGAAAAAAATAATAACAAAATTCATCTGAACAGCAAAAGGGCAAGAATATCAAGGGAATTGGTGGGAAAAAAAATACAAAAGATGGTGGCTTAGCAATACCAGGCCTAAAACTATATGATAAAGCAGCAGCCATGAAAACCATTTAGTACTGATGAAATAAAATGGTGTATCAGTGGAACAGGTTAGATACACATGACATGAAGTTGACCCCCACTGAGGTAAGCAGCAGGGAGCCAATGACATGATAATCATTGACTACCATAATCTGGTATTTGATAAACCCCAAAACTTCAGCTTCTGGGATAAGAACTCTCTATTTCACAAAAATTGCTGGGAAAACTGGAAAATAATATATAAGAAACTCAGCATAGACCTACATTTCATATCCTTTACCAAAATAAGGTCAAAACAGGTACATCATTTAGGTGTAAAGAGTGATACCATAAGCAAATTAGGAAAGCAAGGGACAATTTACCTATCAGATCTTTAGAGAAGGGAGGAATTTATGACCAAAGAAGAATTAGAAAATATTATGAATTGCAAAATGGACAACTTTGATTATGTTAAATTAAAAGTTTTTTGCACAAACAAAACCAACACAAAATTAAAAAGGAAGTACAAAGATGGGGGGAAATTTTTACAGCCAGTATTTCTGATGAAGACCTCATTTCCAAAAATATATAAAGAAGTGTGTCAGATTTATAAGAATACAAGTCATGGGATGGAGCCAAGATGGCAGAGTAGAAACACAACTTTCTATGTCCTCCTCTGACCTTCTCTCAAACCAACAGCAGATTAAGACTCTAAAATAGTTTTTAAGTCAAAGAACCCAAAAATATTTGGACTACAACACATTCCTAGCACAAGCTATCTTGGAAAAGCTCTGGAGCAAGTCTGTTTCAGTCAGGCAGGGGGTCGAGCAGTTTGCCAGGCTAGAGGTGCAGCTCCAGGAGAGGGCAGGAATCCGGGATGGACTAAGTGTGGCAGGTTCTAAGCACTTGGGAAATCCCTGGAAGATGCTTGGGCCACTCTGCCCTGATTGTGGGCAGGTGCTTTGGCAGATCGGCCTTTTGTAAAAGGTAGATTGTAACCCACTGCAAATTCAGTACCTAGCCCGGACAGCCCAGCACCAAAAGTAAATCACCCTAATTCCCCCAAGGAAAATTACCACAACCGCCACTTCTCTGCTTTAAACAGACTTCAAGCTTTAAAAAAATGAGTAAGAAACAGAAAAGAACTCTCACCATGGACAGCTTTTATGGAAAGAAGGGCAGACCCCAGATCCTGAAGTTCTAAAAGGTAAAACAACTCCAGAGAAAGCCACAAAGGGAGACATGAGCTGGTCCCCATTTCACAAGGCTTTCCTGGAAGATTGCATAAAGAATCTCAAAAGAGAGTTAGATGAAAAAATAGCGAAATGAATTGAGTTCAGTGCAAGAAGGATATAATGCTCTACAAAAGAGATATGATAAAGACACCAATTCACTGAAAAACAAAATTGGTGAAATGGAAAAAGATAACAACTCACTGAAAAACAAAATTGGTGAAACGGAAAAAGTATGCAATGAACAAATTGGCCAATTACAAAAAGAGCTAAAAAAGGTAACTGAAGAAAATAATACATTAAAAATTAGAATTGAACAAATGGAAGTGAATGACTCAATAAGACTTCAAGAATTAGTCAAACAAAAACAAAAAAATAAAAAAATAGAAGAAAATATGAAATATCTCCTAGGAAAAACAACTGACCTGGAAAATAGATCTAGGAGAGATAATCAAAGGATTATTGGACTTCCTGAAAGCCATGATGAAAAAAGAACCTAGACTCTATTTTCCAGGAAATCATGAAAGAAAACTGCCCTGATGTTTTAGAATCAGAAGGCAAAATCACAATGAAAAGAATTTACCAATCACCTCCTGAAAGAGACTCCAAAATTAAAATCCCATGGAATATTGTGGCTAAATTTCAGGACTATCAAACCAAGGAAAAGATATTGCTAGCATATAGAAAGAAACAATTCAAATACCAAGGAACTGTAATTAGAATCACACAAGATCTGTCAGCCTCCACATTGAAGGATCGCAGGGCCTGGAAGCAGATATTCCAACAGGGAAAGGAACTTGGATTACAGCAAAGAATAAGCTATCCAGCTAAAATGAGCATTATCTTCCAGGGAAGAAGATGGACATTTAATGGCATAGATGAATTTCACCTATTTCTAATGAAAAGACCAGATCTGAACAAAAAATTTGACCTCCAAACACAAAACTCAAAAGAAGCATAAAAAGGTAAAAAGGAAAGAACTCTTGATAACTATATTTCTACTATAGGTTTACTTAAAGAATGGGGGTATAATTTGATTTTACTTTGATAATATGAAAAAGAAACTAGAAGTAGAAGAGCTATCATACTGGGAAAAAGAGGTAAAAATTAAATTAAATTAAAGGAGGTAAAAAATAAGGTAAAATCTCATGAAGAGGCAAAGAAAACCTAATATAATTGAGGGAAAGAAGGGAGGGGGATGAGCACTGTGTAAATCTTACTCTCATCAGATTGAGCTCTAAAAGAGTATATCAGACACATTTGGTTTCACAGAGAAACTTGTCCCTCTTTATAGGGAAGTGGGAGGAAAAGGAGGAAACCAAAAGGGATAGACTAATAGAAGGGAAAATAGAAGAATTAAGGGAAAGGTGTAAAAAAGGGGGGAGGGGCTCCAAAGGGGGGAGGACTGTTTGAGGGAGGTGATCATCAAAAGCAAAATACTGGGGAAGAGGATAAGGAGAAAGGGGAAAGGAAAGAGGAAAACATAACTTTGGGTAAATAAGATGGCAGGAAATACAGAGTTAGTTATTTTAACTGCTAATGTGAATAGGATGAACTCTCCCATAAAGCGGAAGTGCATAGCATACTGGATTGAAAGCCACAATCCAACAATATGTTGTTTACAAGAAACACATCTAAAGCATAGAGATACATACAGAGTGAAGGTAAAAGGCTGGAGCAGAATCTATTATGCTTCAGGTGAACCAAAAAAAAAAAAAAAGCAGGGGTAACAATTCTGATCTCAGATAAAGTAAAAGCAAAGATAGATCTAATTAAAAGAGATAAGGAGGGAAATTATATTTACTAAAGAGTACCATAGATAATGAAGCAATTTCAATACTAATCATATATGCACCAAGTGGTATAGCATCCAAATTCCTAGAGAAGTTAAGAGAGATGCAAGAAGAAATAGACAGCAAAACTATACTAGTGGGGGATTGCAAACTTGCTCTCTCATAATTAGATAAATCAAACCACAAAATAAATAAGAAAGAAGTTAGGGAGATAAATAATATGTTAGAAAAGTTAGGTATGATAGATCTTTGAAGAAAATTGAATGGAGAGAGAAGGGAGTTTACTTTTTTCTCTGCAGTTCATGGAACTTATACAAAATTTGACCATGTGTTGGGCATAAAAACCTCAAAATCAAATGCAGAAAGGCAGAAATAATAAATGCTTCTTTTTCAGATCATGATACAATAAAAATCACATGCAATATAAGGCCAGGAAAAAATAAAACAAAAGTTAATTGGAAATTAAATAATCTAATTCTAAAGAATGAATGGGTGAAATAGCAAATCATAGACAAAATCAATAATTTCATCCAGGAGAATGACAATAATGAGACAACATACCAAAATTTGTGGGATACGGCCAAAGCAGTTATAAGGGGTAATTTTATATCTCTAGATGCTTACTTGAATAAAATAGAGAAAGAGAAGATTAATGAATTGGGCTTACTATTTAAAAAGCTAGAAAAAGGACGGATAAAAACCCTCAATTAAATACCAAATTGGAAATTCTGAAAATAAAAGGGGAGATCAATAAAATTGACATATGAAAACTATTAAATTAATAAATAAAACTAAGAGTTGATTTTATAAAAAAAAAACAACAAAATAGATAAGCCTTTAGTTAATTTGATTAGAAAAAGGAAAGAGGAAAATCAAATTGTCTCCAAAATGATAAGGGAGAACTTTCCACCAATGAAGAAGAAATTAGAGCAATAATTAGGAGTTACTTGGCCCAACTTTATGTCAATGAATTTGATAATCTAAATGAAATGGAAGAATATCTACAAAAATATAGACTGCCCAGGTTAAGAGAAGAGGAAATAAATTAAACAGCCCCATTTTAGAAAAAGAAATAGAAGAAGCTATTAATCAACTCCCTAAGAAAAAAATCTCCAGGGCCAGATGGATTTACAGGTGAATTCTACCAAACATTCAAAGAACAATTAATTCCAATACTATATAAACTATTTGAAAAAATAGAGAAAGAAGGTGTACTACCAAATTCCTTCTATGATACATATATGGTGCTAATAGCTAAGCCAGGTAGGGTGAAGAGAGAGAAAGAAAACTATAGACCAATTTCCCTAATGAATATTGATGCAAAATCTTAAATAAGATATTAGCAAAAAGATTACAGAAAATCATCCCCAGGATAATACACTATGACCAAGTAGGATTTATACCAGGAATGCAGGGCTGGTTCAATATCAGGAAAACTATCAGCATAATCAATTATATTAATAACCAAACTAAAAAAAATCATATGATTATCTCAATAGATAAAAAAAGCATTTTATAAAATCCAACACCCATTCCTATTAAAAACACTAGAGAGTATAGGAATAAGTGGGCTTTTCCTTAAAATGATCAGTAGCATCTATTTAAAACCATCAACAAGCATCATATGTGATGGAGACAAACTAGAACCTTTCCCAATAAGATCAGGAGTAAAACAAGGCTGTCCACTGTCAGCATTACTATTTAATATTGTATTATATATGTTAGCTTTGGCAAAAAACAAGATTAAAGGAATTAGAGTAGGTAATGAGGAAACCAAATTATCATACTTTGAAGGTGACATGATGGTATCCTTAGAGAATCCTAGAGACTCAACTAAAAAACTGCTAGAAATAATTCACAACTTTAGCAAAGTTGCAGGATGCAAAATAAATCGACATAAATCAGCAGCATTTTTATATATTACCAACAACGTTCAGCAGCAAGAGATACAAAAAGAAATTCCATTCAAAATAACTGTTGATAGTATAAAATATTTGGGAATCTATCTGCCAAGGAACAGTCAGGAACTATACGAACTAAACTACAGAACACTTTCCACACAAATAAAGTCAGACCTAATGAATTTGAAAAACATCAAATGCTCATGGGTAGGCCAAGCGAATATAATAAAAGTGACAGTACTACCCAAACTAATTTACTTATTTAGTCCCATACCAATCAAACTCCCAAGAAATTATTTTACAGATCTAGGAAAAAATAGTAGCAAAGTTCATTTGGAAGAACAAAAGGTCAAGAATTTCAAGGGAATTAATGAAAAAAAGGGTTGCCTTGCTGTACCAGATCTAAAACTATAATATAAAGCAGTGGTCATCAAAACCATTTGGTACTGGCTAAGAAATAGAGTAGTCGATCAGTGGCATAGGATAGGATCACAGGACAAACTAGGCAATAACTATAGCAGTCTAGTGTTTGATAAACCCAAAGACCCCAGTTTTTGAGATAAGTGCTCACTATTTGACAAAAACTGCTGGGAAAATTGGAAACTTGTATAGAAGAAATTAGGGCTTTACCCACACCTAACACTACATACCAAGATAAGATCTATATGGATTCATGATTTAGATATAAAGAGTGATATTATAAGCAATTTAGGGGAACATAGGATAATTTATCTCTCCGTACTGTGTAGAAGGAAAGAATTTGTGTCCAAAAAAGAATTGGAATTCTTAATTGAACACCAGGTAGATAATTCTGATTATATTAAATTAAAAAGTTTTTTGTACAAACAAAACTAATGCAGACAAGATTAGAAGGGAAGCAATAAATTGGGAAATCATCTTTACATTTAAGGGTTCTGATAAAGACCTCATTTCTAAAATATATAAAGAATTGTCTCATATTTATAAGAATTCAAGCCACTCTCCAATAGATAAATGGCCAAAGGATATGAACAGACAATTTTCAGATGATGAAATTAAAACCATCTCTAGTCATATGAAAAGTTGCTCCAAATCACTATTGATCAGAGAAATGCAAATTAAGACAATTCTGAGATACCACTACACACCTGTCAGATTGGCTAAGATGACAGGAAAAGATAATGTTGAATGTTGGAGGGGATGTGGGAAAACTAGGACAGTGATACATTGTTGGTGGAACTGTGAACGGATCCAACCATTCTGGAGAGCAATTTGGAACTATGCTCAAAAAGTTATCAAACTGTGCATGCCCTTTGACCCAGCAGCATTTCTATTGGGCCTATATACCAAAGAGATCTTAAAGGAGGGAAAGGGCCCCACATGTGCAAGAATGTTTGTGGCAGCCCTTTTTGTAGTGGCTAGAAACTGGAAACTGAATGGATGCCCATCAATTGGAGAATGGCTGAATAAATTATGGGATATGAATGTTATGGAATATTATTGCTCTGTAAGAAATGACTAGCAGGATGATTTCAGAGAGTCCTGGAAAGACTTGCATGAACTGATGCTGAGAGAAATGAGCAGAACCCAGAGATCATTATACCCGGCAACAACAAGATGATATGATCATCTATTCTGATGGGCATGGTTCTTTTCAACAAGATGTTTCAAACCAGTTCCAGTTGTTCAGTGATGAAGAAAGCCATATACACCCAGGGAGAGGCCTGTGGGATCTGAGTGTGGACCACAACATAGCATTTTCACGCTCTCTATTGATTTTTGCTTACATTGTTTTCCTTTTCAGGTTTTCTTTTCTGTACAGCAAGACAACTATAAGAATATATATGCACATATTTGATCTGTCAAATATTTTAACATAATTAACATGTATTAGAGTTCTTGCCATGTAGGGGAGGGGGTGGGGGGTAGGAGGGAAAAACTTGTAACAGAAAGTTTTGCAAGGGTCAATGTGGAAAAATTACCTATGCATATGTTTTGTAAATAAAAAGCTTTAATAAATATATATATATACATATATATATATATATAAGACATTCCCCAATTGAAAAATGATCAAAGAATATAGACAATTTTCAGATGATGAAATTAAAGCCATCTATAGTCATATGAAAAAATGCTCTAAATCACTATTTATTAGAAAAATGCAAATCAAAACAATTCTGAGATACTTTCACACCTCTCAGATTGGCTAAGATGACAGGAAAAGATAATGATAAATGTTGGAAGGATTGTGGGAAAACCGGGAGACTATTGCATTGTTGCAAAAGTTGTGAATTGGTCTAACCATTGTGGAGAACAATTTGAAACTCTGCCCAAAGGGCTATGAAACTGTGTATATCTTTTGATCCAACAGTGTCACTACTGTGTCTTGTATCACAAGGAAATCATAAAGGGGGGAAAGACCCATATGTGCAAAAATGTTTGTAGCAACACTTTTTGTAGTGACAAAGAATTGGAAAATGAATAGATGCCTATCAGTTGGGGAATGGTTGCATAAGTTATGGTATTTGAAAGTAATGGAATATTATTGTTCTATAAAAGCTGATTTTAGAAAGGCCTGGAAAGATTTACATGAACTGATGCTGAGCAAAACAAGCAGAATCAGCTATGAACAATTTGGTTGTTCTTAGAAGTTCACTGATCCAAGGAAATTCCAATAAAGTTTGGATAGAAAATGCCATCTGCATCCAGAAAGAGAATTATGAAGATTGAATGTAAATCAACATATATTATATTCACTTTTTTTCTTTTTCTTCTGTTTTATTTTCTCTTGTGGTTTTTCCCTTTTGTTCTGATTTCTCTCTGCCAACATGATTCATACATGCGCATTAAAATAATGTACATATATAATCATAAAAAATAAAAAATGAAAAGAAAGAATTTAGATCTGGGAGTCATATGAATAGAGATAATCATTAAATCACAGGAGTTGATCATATCATCAAGTGAGAAAGTGCAAAAAGAAGAAGAGCCACTAACGGAATCTTAGGGTATACCCACAATGACAGGATGTAACATTCATGATGATACAGAAAAGGAAACTGATGAGTGGTTAGATAGGTAGAAAGAGAATCAAGAGAATTTATTCCATGAAAAAGCCGGAGAGGGAGAAGATGATCTTTAGTGTCAGACACTATAGAAAGGTCCAGAAGGATAAGGCTTGAAAAACGACAATTATACAGGTCAATTAAAAGATCATAAGTAACTTTGGAGAGGGCAGTTTCAGTTGAGAGATGAGATCAGAAGCTACATTTCAAGTTTAGAAGAGTATTGTGAGAGGAAAAGTGGGGAGGAAATAACTTTTTCAAGGAATTTGAATGAAGAAGAGAACAAGAGAGATTTGGGACAGTAGTAACTCATGAGAACATTTTAAAGGAGGGGAGAAATTTGGACATGCTTCAGGGCAACAAGAAAAAAACAAGAGTATTTAGAGGGATTAAAGATGAGTGATGAGAATGTGGCCAACCTGATAAAGAAGCCCCAGGGATAAGATCAAGGAACTGGCCTTGGAGAAGGAAAGGGTACCTCTCTTCATCAGGAAAAGTAGACTTAGTCATCCTCAAAGGAGTGCATAATGTGGGGAGATATGAATGTCTGCAATGTTTATCACTATAACTTTGTCCATGCAGAAAAAAATGAAAGGAAAATTTAGTTACAATGACACATGATGTGGTTCCCAAACTGAATTTTTTTTAAACTAAAAAACCCAACTTGGCTGTTTCCCCAGCCCAAATTAAACAAGACAATTACAAACTTCCCCCTTTAGCTTATGCTATTTGGAGCCAGTGTGAGACTCAATTTTTATGACATGAATACAAATAGAGTCTATATGTATGAAACATAAGATAACAAGGCATTATATAAATTGAGAAGTTTTAGTTTTTCAAAAAGTTACAACACTAGCATACAAAGCATGGAAAGTAATACATTGAAAAGTTTTTGGTTTTGGTTTTGTTTTTTCCTGAAGGGCTTCCTATTGGATAGGGATTCTACTAATGACTAATTTAAAATGCATAGAATAAAAAGATAGCTAGGTAACACAGTGAATAGAACACTGAGTTGAAATCAGATCTCAGATATTTACTAGCTGTTACCCAAGGCAAATCACTCAGTGTGTCTGCTTCAGTTTCCTCATTTGTAAAATTAGGATGATAATAATAGCACCTATCTCTCAGGATTATTGTGAAGATTAAAAGAGACATATGCAAACCTTAGAGTGCTGTATAAATGGTAGTTATCATTAGGAAAAACCAATGAATGCTCAAACTGGCTGTTTTGAGTGACTCAATACTGTAAATTCTCAAAAATCTAGTCTGATGATAAGCTTGGGGTGATGTGTTTTACAAATAAACTAATAAATATTAAAAGTCTCTTGTAACTCAGTTAAAATCATAATGTGCTTCCTAGATAATACATAATGTCAACTAACAGTCACTGAGAAATAGTCAGAAATTAATGGAAGAATTTTTAAAATATCTGGGCCAGCTCCAACTACAGGAGCACCCTTGGCGTTGGATCTCAGGTCAATGCCATAGATGTTCCTTGATTTCCTTATTCTACTCCTAAGGAACTTTAGGTGTAGGGAACAGAAGGTACTGTGATTTCTACATATTTTCTTAAGTATAATTCTATAAGTTTCATTAAAACATTGGATACTTGTGGAAGAATATTTAGCAATTGCTAGGGAAACTGAATTAACCCAGCTTGATAAGTAATTTCTCTGGAAAAATCCATCTCTTATCCTTTTGTTGATAGAAATTTGGTAACTAAGACTTCCGTACAATCCCATTGTAGTGTTTCTTAAAAAAAACTGGGGGGTGGAGCCATGGTGGCAGAGATTAGACAGGAGTCTCTGTAACCTCCTCTAACCTTCCCTCAAACCAACAACATATGAAGCCTCTAGACTGATTTTGAAGCAAAAAAATCCACAATATCTGAAGGACAACACCATTCTAGAAGAAGATACTCTGGAAGAACTTCAAAACAGGTCTGTTTTAATTGGGCAGGGGGTGGTCTGCTGAACCCAGACTGCAGCACAGGGAGACCAGGGCAGGGAGCTGGAGTAGGGAGCTGGAACAGGAGTCCTCACAGGAGTCGGAACAGGAGTGGGAGCTTTGTACTTTTCACACACCTGGAAGTCTCCTTCAGGCCTCTTGGGCTAATCTGTCCTGATTGTGGGCAGGTGGTTTGAAGGGTCTGCCTTTTGTGGGGGGTAGATTGTGAACCACTGAACCCCTATTGAGCATCAGACCTAGCTGCCATTACACAACACCCTAGGGTGATCAATCAATCAGCAGGACTGATCAGCACCTGAAATAATTTAATCAGCAGAACTGCCCAGTACCTGAAATAATTCAATGAGCAGAACTGACCCAGGGTGAACTAAAGCAGAACTGCCCAACACCTGACATAATTCAATCAGCAGAACTGCCCAGTTCCTGAAATAACTCAATCAGCAGAACTGCCCCACGGCAAATTAAAGCAGCTGTCCCACCTTTGCCTGAAACAGACCTCACACCTTTAAAAAAAATGAATAAAAAACCAAAAAGAGCTCTCAACATAGACAACTTTTATGGAGAGATGGAAGAACAGACCTCAAATCCTGAGGCCCCTAAAGGTAAAGCAACTCCAGAAAAAGCCCCAAAGAGAAACATAAACTGGTCTACATGTCACAAGGCTTTCTTGAAGATTGCATAAAAAATCTTAAAAGAGAGTTAGAAGAAACATGGGGAAATGAAATGAGATCACTGCAAAATAAAATAGAAAAAATGGAAAAAGAATGCAATGAACAAAAAAAATGTAATTGGTCAATTGCAAAAGGAACTAAAAACAGTAACTGAAGAAAATAAGACATTAAAAATTAGAATCGAACAATTGGAAATGAATGACTCATCAAGACTTCAAGAATCAGTTGAACAAAAACAAAAAAATGGAAAGATAGAGAAAAACATGAAATATCTCTTAGGAAAAACAACAGACCTGGAAAATAGATCTAGGAGAGACAATCTAAGGATTATAGGGCTTCCTGAAAGCCATGATGAAAAAAAGAATCTAGACACTATCTTCCAGGAAATCATAAAAGAAAACTGCCCTGATATTTTACACCCAGAAGGCAAAATACTCCTTGAAACAATCCACTGATCACCTCGTGAAAGAAACCCAAAAATTAAGTCCCCCAGAAATATCGTGGCTAAATTCCAGAACTATCATACCAAGGAAAAGATATTACAAGAAGCCAGAAAGAAACAATTTCAATATCAGGGAGCCACAATTAGGATCACACAGGACCTAGCAGCTTCTACTTTGAAGGATCAAAGGGCCTGGAATCAGATATTCTGAAGGGCAAAAAAACTTGGATTACAGCCAAGAATAAGTTACCCAGCTAGAATGAGCATTATCTTCCAGGGAAGAAGATGGTCATTCAATGATATAAGAGAATTTCACTCATTTCTACTGAAAAGACCAGAACTGAACAAAAAATTTGATCTACAAACACAGAACACAAGAGAAACATAAAAAGGTAACAAGAAAGAAAAAACTCTTGAGAACTATATTTATGTTATAGATACTTGTAGAATGAGGGTTGATTTTATGAATCTATTATTACATTATGATTATGATACAATTACTGTGATTTTATGATTATTATCATATGATTACTGTGATTTTATGATTATTGTTATATGTTTATTGTGATTTTATGATTATTATGATATGATAAACTGAAAAAGAAATTAGAGATAGAAAAGGGATAACACTGGAAGAAGAGGAAAAGGAGGTAAAATAAGGGAAATTACATCACATGTAGAGAGGCAAAGAAACCCTATAATGATTGAGGGGAAAAAAGGGAGGGGAATGAGAATTGGGTTCATCTCCATCTCATCAGATTTGGCTCTGAGGGAATAATAGATGTACTTATAAGGAAACAGGAGGGAAAGGGGGGAAAAAGGGGTGGGTGGGCCTCTAAAGGGGAAGGATTGTTTGAGGGAAGTGGTTATCAAAAGCAAAATAGTAGGAAGGAGGGAAAGGGGATAAGAAAGAGGAAAGCATAAGCTAGGGTAAATAAGATGACAGGAAATACAGAATTAGTTATTTTAACTGTGAATGTGAATGGAATGAACTCTCCCTTAAAGCAGAAGCAGATAGCAGAGTGGATTAAAAACCAGAATCCAACAATATGTTGTATACAAGAAACACATCTAAAACATAGAGATACATACAGGGCGAAGGTAAAAGGCTGGAGCAGAATCTATTATGCTTCAGGTGAACAAAAAAAACCAGGGGTAGCAATCCTGATCTCAGACCAAGTAAAAGCAAAGATAGACTTAATTAAAAGAGACAAAGAAGGAAATTATATCTTCCTAAAGGGTACCACAGATAATGAAGCAATAAAAATACTAAACATATATGCACCAAGTGGTATAGCATGAAAATTCCTAGAGGAAAAGTTCAAAGAGATGCAAGAAGAAATAGACAGCAAAACTATAATAGTGGGGGATCTCAACCTCCCTCTCTCAGAACTTGATAAATCAAACCACAAAATAAATAAGAAAGAAGTTAAGGAGATAAACAAAATGTTAGAAAAGTTAGGTATGATAGATCTTTGGAGGAAATTAAATGGAGACAGAAAGGAGTTTACTTTTTTCTCAGCAGTCCATGGAACTTATACAAAAATTGACCATGTGTTAGGACACAAAAACCTCAAAATCAAATGCAGGAAGGCAGAAATAATAAATGCATTTTTTTCAGATCATGACGGAATAAAAATCACATGCAATATAAGGCCAGCAGAAAATAGACCAAAAACCAATTGGAAACTAAATAATTTCATCCTAAAGAATGAATGGGTGAAACAGCAAATTACAGTCACAATTACTAATTTCATTCAAGAGAATGACAATAATGAGACCACATACCAAAATTTGTGGGATACAGCCAAAGCGGTAATAAGGGGAAATTTTATATCTCTAGATGCTTATTTGCATAAAATAGAAAAAGAGAAAATCAATGACTTGGGCTTGCAACTAAAAAAGCTAGAGAAAGAACAAATTAAAAACCCCCAATCAAATGCCAAACTTGAAATCCTAAAAATAAAAGGAGAGATTAGTAAAATTGAAAGTAAAAAAACTATTGAATTAATAAATAAAACTAAAAGTTGGTTTTATGAAAAAACGAACAAAATAGATAAACCTCTAGTTAGTTTAATTAGAAAAAGGAAAGAGGAAAATCAAATTGTTAGTCTCAAAAATGAAAAGGGAGAACTTTCCACCAATGAAGAGGAAATTAGAGCAATAATCAGGAGTTACTTTGCCCAACTTTATGCCAATAAATTTGATAACCTAAGTGAAATGGAGGAACATCTACAAAAATATAGATTGCCCAGATTAACAGAAGAGGAAATAAATTACTTAAATAGTCGCATTTTAGAAAAAGAAATAGAACAAGTCATTGATCAACTCCCTAAGAAAAAATCCCCAGGACCAGATGGATTTACATGTGAATTCTACCAAACATTTAAAGAACAATTAACTCCAATATTATATAAACTATTTGAAAAAATAGGGAATGAAGGACTCCTACCAAACTCCTTTTATGATACAGACATGGTACGGATACCTAAACAAGGTAAAACAAAAACAGAGAAAGAAAATTATAGACCAATCTCCTTAATGACTATTGATGCAAAAATCTTAAATAAAATATTAGCAAAGAGATTACAGAAAATCATTCCCAGAATAATACACCATGACCAAGTAGGATTTATACCAGGAATGCAGGGATGGTTCAATATTAGGAAAACTATTAACATAATTGATTATATTAATAACCAAACTAACAAAAAACATATGATAATCTCAATACATGCAGAAAAAATATTTGATAAAATCCAACATCCATTCCTATTAAAAACATTAGGGAGTATAGGAATTAATGGACTTTTCCTTAAAATAGTCAGTAGCATCTATTTAAAACCATCAGCTAGCATCATATGTAATGGTGATAAACTGGAAC
>JAJPUD010015272.1:0-37978 GCA_023553655.1 Myrmecobius fasciatus
AAAAAAAAAAAAAACTCCACACAGTGCTTCAGATACCATTTGATTAGAGTTGAAGACAGCAACTGAGTCAAATTCTTCTTCAGTAAAATGGAGATGATAATGCTTGTAGTTCCTACCTCAAAGGGCTAATATGAGTATCTTGACAAAACTCACTTTTAATATAAATATTAGCTTTAAATTCTCATTTATAAAGTGACTTTCTAGACTATTTGGAATAAATAGAGGAAAGGATTTTATCTTTGTATATTAGAGGTAAATTTATAATTCTTTTTATATCTCATCAGAAAGCAAACGCCAAATAACCAATGTTATTCCTAACCTCATTATCATTTGGCTTCAGATCCTTATCTCCAGGTTCCTAAGAGCAAGTAGCTTCTGACATTTTCCACAGTTCAGTAAGGAAATATTCCTTTGGGATGTTATAATCAATCAAAGAGCATTCATTAAGGGTGTATGATGTACCAGATACTATGATCATATTTGCCCAGAGTTCAGTAAAGCAATGTTTCTTTGAGATGATATTATCAATCAGTGAGCATTTATTAAGTGCTTACTGTGTACCAGACACTATTCTCAACATTTAGAATAGAAAGGAACATCAAAAGCAGTCCCTGCCCATCACAACCTCTCTAAGCCTCAGTCATAATCTCTCTGGGTCTCAGTTTCCTCATCTGGAAAATAAGGGGGTTTGGACTAAATGGTCTCTAAAGTTCCTCTCAATTCTAAAGCTATGTTTCTGTCTTAGAGGATGCATTGTTTTTTTAGGTTTGGCTTGGACCAGATCTGATTTAAGTTCTTTTTCCACTCTGAAATGATATCATTCTATGACTGACAAAGCCTCTCTGAGTGGAGGCACAGCCCTAAAGGCAAAGCCATCAGTCAAATAGTGAAATATAGGAAGTTTGTGTCCTACATACACTCCATTCTACATTATTTGTCATGAGCATTTATTAAGCTCTCACCATGTACCAACAAGCATGTGCTATGTAATCACTAGGGACATACAAAGAAAAATAAAAACAATCTCTGCCCTCAAAACATTCACATCCTAATGGGGGAGACAAGATAGAAATAACCTACATACGAGATCTATACAGAAGCCCCCAGAACCTTAGACTAGCCAGCTCCTTCCCTCTACAAGTCTGAAGGCAACTTGTACCTACAATCTCTTCCTTCCATCTAGGGAGATAACATGTTCTGACATTCAGACACGAATGTCATTTGAGGCATTAAATGATGCTGGAAAGCTGTTTGCCAGAAACTCCCATCATATTCCAGGATAATATTCCTTTAATAATTTTACCATGTCTAGGTAGCAAGTAGAGAGACTTGCAAACTCAGGGATCAGGAAGAATCACCTTTCTGAGTTCAAATCTAGATTCAGATATTTACTAACTGTGATTTGGGGCAACCCTGTTGCCTCAGTTTCCCTTCTATCGTCTCTCTGGAGAAGAAAATGACAAACTACATTAGCATCTTTGCCAAGAAAAGCCCATTCTCACAGAGAGTCAAATATGCCTGAACAACAAATTATTACTAGCAGCATTATTAATTAAATTATTTCATATTGAGACAGCATTACAACACTAGTCTCCTGACTCCCAATCCTTCAATATATTCCCTGCATAACTACTATAATCTATTCCTGGCTCTACAGTAGCCATACTTAGGAATTAGGAGACCTGGAATCAAGTTCAAATGTGGTCTCAGACACTTACTGGTTAACCCTAGTCACTTAATCTCTACCTGCCTCAGTTTCTTCATCTGTAAAAAGGAAATGAATAACAATAATACTATCCTAGAGTTGTTATGAGAATAAAGTAAAGTATTTGTATGGTATTTTGTAAATCATAAAATTCTATGTTAATGCTAATTATTATTACTACTAGCATTAACTAAATAAGGTTCCTATTTTAAAATAAGATCTCTGTTTTCTGTCTTTTATTATTAAACCATTATGGAAATTGGATGTCTCATCTACAAAATGAGAAAGTTGTAACAAAGGCTCTCAGAGCTCCCATCTGGTGTTAAATCTATGATCTTGCACATAAGAGAAAGTCTCCTACCTGCAGAAGGCAAAAAGTAGGCAAAGAAAGGGGAGCTAGCAGGCTGTGCAATTTTAATTTCCCATTTATGTGAGCAGCTTTTTATTAAGCAGGTGACACAAAGACAGTGCCTGTGTTTGAAATCTTTGTGGAGGAAATAGTAAAACTTGACAGGTAATTTAGTAAATAGAGACAGTCAGCAACCATCTGTTGAAGATGATAAGATTCAAGGGGCTTCATTGTTTCTAGGAAAACTTAGTTACATGGAGTTTGGATTAATTTTTCATTGTCTCTAGTTAAACGAGAATTGCTTACACAGCTGCTTTGAGAAGGGCTTGATTGCTTTGTGTCTGCTGCCAAAAATCATTAAAAGCCAAAAAAAAAGCCTTGAGATGCGTGAAAACATGGCTGCCCTCTGAGCCTGCGGATGCTTCCTTTAGACAGTTTGGTTTAATAAATATAAAGGTTGCTTAATTATGTTGACAATAATGTGAGATACAGAGGAAGTCAGAAGAGCAATAGACATATTCAGAGAGTAGGAAAATGTTGGGTAATCTGAGTTGCATATTGCCCACAATTCTTCCCCAGTTGTCTTAAAGACCTCTCAGAGTATGAGAGAGAAGGAAAGAGAAGAAACAAATGACTTTCAGCTCCAGCCTTTCATCTCCCTGTTGGATTCACATTGAAGAGACAGGCAAGACCAAGTCTGACATTCATCAGGAACTGAGCCTTCTCACTTGTCACTTTTCACATAATTAACAACCTTGGAGTCCCATTATAATCTCAAGTAAATCTTATTGTGACATGCACATCAGGGGAAAAAAAAACAATAACAATTGCCTTTAGAATCTGATTTCTGGATGGGAAGCTCTTCTAAACACCATCAACCTTCTCTTCTTCATTGGTAGATTAACTAGAGTCAATACTGAAATGTAGACCAGTTTCCCCTGGCTTCAATCTTACTTCTGACCCCCCCCCATTCCACCTGCATCCCTTGGGCGGTAGACAGGGAATACAAATTAATTTTGGGATTAGCCTGAACAAAACAAGATTTGTAATTAAAATATTTAAAGGCAAGAGAAAAGGTGGAAAAGAGCCCTTAGTGTATTCCAAAACCAGCCTTCCAGATTAAATAATTGATTTTTCTCCACATCATTACTTCACAGCGGTAATCTAGATGCCTTAGAGATTATTATGCAGTAAGAAAACAGAACAATTTGTGGTGCAGAGGTAAGAATACGGGGGCTTGAGTCAGGAAGAATCTTCTTCCTGAATTCAAATCTGGCCACAGACACTGTGTGACCCTGGACAAGTCACTTCACCCAAATTGCCCCAGTTTCCTCATCTATAAAAGGAACTAGAGAAGAAAATGGTAGACCACTACAGTATCTTTGCCAAAAAAAAATCATTGATCATGACTGAAACAACTGAACTCACCATGCTAAGTGCTTTACAAATATTCTCATTTCAACCTCATAGCAATCCTGTAAGGTAGATGACATTATATTTCCTGTTTTACAATTGAGGAAACTGAGGCAGACATAGTTTAAGTCAATTGCTCAGGGCTAGATTTGAATTATAAAATGAGCTAGAAAAGGAAATGGTGAACCACAGCAGTATCTTGGTTAAGTAAAACCCCATAAGATCATTGATCCTGACTGAAACATCTGAACACCATGTTAAGTGCTTTACAAATAATATCTCACTTGAGCTTCATAATAATCCTGAAAGATAGATGATGTTATACTCCCTGTTTTACAGTTGAAGAAACTGAGGCAGACATAGTTTAAGTAAACTGCTCAGGGTCTGAGGCTAGATTTGAACTGTAAAATGAGCTGGAAGGAAAATGGGGAACCACAGCAGTATCTTTGCCAAGAAAAACTCTAAATGTGGTCGCATAGAGTCAGACATAACTGAACAGAAACAGCAACAAAAGCAGACAGAATGCAAAGTATATACTAAATCTTTCAACAAATTATGTTTTTCAATAGATAATGAATGCTATGAAAGTATTATGACTGAGCTCAATCCCAAAGAAGAACTATAAGAAGGCATCTCCATGTGGTTTTTGTTATTTGTTTTTTTTTTTTACTAGTGGTGGGGGATTATGGATGTGGAATACTGTATATCATGCTCTTTTCTTATCTTGATTAGTTTTGCTGAATTGATTTTTATTTTATTCTTCTGCAGAAGAGATTGTTCTCTAGGAACAAGAATGGAGATATATTGGGAGATACATTGTTTTTTGCTGTTTTCAGTCATTTCCATCGTGACTCTTCATGACCCCATTTGGGATTTTCTTGGCAGAGCAATGAAGTGGTTGCAATTTCCTTATTTCCTTATTCAGCTCATTTTACAGATGAGGAAACTGAGGCAAACAGGGTTAAAAAATTATTAAATTTTATTAAAAAACAAAGATATTGATGAAAAGTGTAAAAAAAGTATTTTTAAAATTCTTTGGAAATCCTTTTATTCACTCAGATGCCTCATTGTAGGATGAGGTGACAATTGGTTTCCTAAAAGCTACTATGAGAAGCACAAAACTGATTGATTAGCTGATTGATTGGAAAGGCTATGAAGAGAGCCCTGTTGCCTAGAGAATGGCTCTCAGACTGAGGTTCATCACCAAGTTGTTTTCAGAATTAAGGATTTCTCAGCAAAAAAATAATAATAATAATAATAATTATGCTCAAAGACCCTTTAAACAGTAAAAGGATCTACATCTGATCAACAGGATGGGCATAGTAGCCACATTGATGAAACTGCAGGTTCATGAAATATTGAAGAAAGTGTCTGTTAATAGCAGGAATTCACTGACCACTGCAGAAAACTGATGTGGGGGAAACAATAAGGGTTTTGTTTTGTTTTTTTTTTCCTTTAGGAAAACTGGTACATTGGAGTTTGTGGTTTTAAGTTTCAAGTAAACTCTTGTCCTTCAAAAATCTTTCCCCATCCCCTCTCAATTCCAGTGCCTTCTCTTTGTTATTTTCTATTTATTCTATATATCACCTGATTTGTCTATATCTATTTTCATGCTGTCTCTCCCATTAGATTGTAAACTCCTTGCCTCCTTTGTATCTCCAATACTCAGCACAGTGCATAATGGCTCATAGTAGGTGCTTGATAAATGTTCATTGAATTGAATTGAATTTACTTCTTGTTTATAAGGAAGTGAGGAGTCCATAAAGGAGGAAAAGGGAAGGGAATAAACATGTATTGAGTAACTACTATGCTAAGCAGGGTAGCTAGATGGATAGAGTACTAGACCAGGAGTCAGGAAGACTCACTTTTCTGAATTCAAATCCAATCTCATTCACTTATTAGCTGTGTGACCCTAGGCAATTCACTTCACCTTGTTTGCCTCAGTTTCCTTATCTGTAAATGAGCTGGAGAAAAAAATGGCAAACCACTCCAGTATCTCAAGCAAAAACACCTGAAATGTGGTAATGAAGACTCAACTGACTGAACAACACCACTATGCCACGTGCTTTACAAATATTATTTCATTTGAGTCTTACTACAATCTTGTGAAATAGATAAAATTAAGCTCACCATTTTATGATTGAGAAAACTGAGACTGACAAATATTAAGTGATTTGCCCAGGTCTGAGATTGTATTTGAACTCAAGTCTTCCTAACTTCAAGTCAAAGGACCTGTATTCATATCCCACCTTAGTATGTGACCTTGGGGAAAATCGCTTCGTTTCTCTAGTTCTCAGTTTCCCTATCTTTATTTTTTTAAAGCAAGAAAAGATTTATTTTTGATGTAGAAATTTTCCTGAGTACCATCTGTATACTCTCAGGTCATCACTCATAAGAATTTGTAAATACGAACTTGCAGAGAAGACTGGATAATAATTAAAAGATCTTCTGTACAATTAAAATGATTGAACCCTGACACTGACAAACTAACCATTTCCCCTATCTTTAAATTAAAGGAGCTAGATTAAATGGCTTCTGATGTCCCCTCCAATGCTGAATTCCATGATTTGAGTTCAAATCATGCCTCATCAGCATTGGGCAAATCCCTTTATTTCTCTGAATCTTCATTTCTTTCTGGTAAAATTAGGGAGATGGCATTAAAGGTCCCATTCAGTTTTGGAGCTATGATCCTAAATCATAAAGAACTTTACTTGATATGCTTGATCCACCTGTGCCTAGATAATTAATTTAATTTAATTGCTTATTAAAGCCTAGAAGAATTCATATCCTTGCCTCACTTTCCCTAGGTGCTCCAGTCTTCCATTTAAAATCATCCAGCCAACTTCTCTAAAGTGAGATCAACCACCACAAAGAATGGTAGTCACCAGAAACATGACCAAGTGAAAACAGGATGGATAATATTAGGAATAGTCTTGTTAGAGAAGGTTTTTCTTCCAGAATCCCCCATCCCACCCCACCCCCTTCCTCTGACTAGAGATTTCTTAAGCCATTTATCTACAGGTCTGATGTCAATTCAAATTCTAGTGTTCCCCAGGATTTGGGCTTTATCTCTGACCAATTGCCTTTGGCAATGTAGTGGTCATCTATAAACAGTCACTTAAAAGAAGAAATTGCTATTTAAAGGACTGTTTTTAGATGGAATCCTTTTGTCACATGAATCATGACTTTTGGATTCATCTATTTTGTTCCATAAAGTGGGGAACACTTAGCCTGTGGAAGAGAGAGTAAATGGGTTGGGAATCACAAGATGCTGCTGGGAATTTATCTTAGCATATGAGAAAAAAGTAGCCTGACTTTCCAGTACATGCTCACAGATGAATACTTTACTAACTTTTTTGGACTGTGAACAGCTCAGGCTTTTGAAGCAGTTTCTTGGCAGTGGGGGCCATGGAATAATCACATCAGCCAGATCGTACATATGGCCACCAAATTGTCTGCCTCGTATTTTCCTTGGCTTTCCCAAAAGCCTCTTCAGTACAGAATTGAGCCAAAGCTGACCCCAGAGTGTCAACTCCTGCTAACTATATGAACAAAAGCTTAATTCCTATCTCTCTTGCAACATCCTAATGGATCCAAAACTCCTGGTTCTAAGGCAGTAGGTTCAAACCAAGGTTGTATGTAAAGGGTGTCTTGAGAAAAGGAGTTAACAATAGACTTGAGTTCCATATTGTACTTTACATATATTTATATACATATGTATACACACATATATATATTTATACATAGATATGTACACATATAAATAGATATATATATACATATGCACATAAACATCCATGTATATGTATTTATATTTATACCTATATAGAGATATAAATATATCTATATAGAAATATATACACATGCATACATGCATAAGTATATATGTACATATGCACCCATACATCAATATTTATGTTTATGTGCATATATGTGTTTGAATATATACGTGGGTGTGGATGTGTTCCTCCTAAGGGAACAATTCTCTTTGTTCACTGAGGCATTTCTCTGTGACTCTCTCTCTGCCTTGAAATGGGACTTTCCTCTACAGTGCATCTGGATTGAAAGCATGTCATGTTTCCCTGTGGTTGCTGTAATCATATTTCTTCACTTTCTGAACTGCCATTCCAACACTTTTTGATTCCTGTGAATTCTGTAGAACGAGTGGGAATGCTCTGTAGAAATGCATCCTTCTGCTTGGTATAATTAAATAAGTTCCCTCAGTGAGAATGCCCATCTTCTTATCAGTAGGACAGTTTGCAATGTTAGAATGTGGGCTACTTGAGGGCAAACACTAATTCTTTTTTTATCTTTGTATCTCTAGCACCTTTGCATTCAGGAGGTCTTTCTGTGGGTCTTGATCCTGACATATATTAGTTATATAACCCTAAACACGGTCTTTCCAGTGCTTTGACAACTCTAAGATTGTAAGTTACAGAATAGGTATAGATCTACATTAGTAGAGAGAATTTGCCACATGAAAATGATGTGGAGGAAAATAAGGTGATTTCATTGGTATGGGTGTTGCAATGAAATTAACAACAGCTAAATAATATAATGGAAAGAGTGTTAAATGTAGAGTCTGGACGATCCAAGTTCAAATTAGATGTTAATTAACTGTGTGACCTTAATCAAATCTTTTAAACTACACCTGTTTCCTCATCTTTAAAATGGGAATAATGAGAGTATTTAAACTCAAGATTATGAGGATAATAAGGTGATATTTGTAAAGTGCTTTGTAAACACTAAAACTTTGTTTAAATATAACTGTTTTTTCTTTACGATCCTGGCTGTTTTGTTTTATTTAAAAAAAAAAGAAAACAAACATTTATTAAGCTTCTGTGATATGCCAGGTACTATGCTTTACAGATATTATCTCATTGGATCTTCACAACAACCTGGGAGATTTATGCTATTATGCCCATTTTGCAGGTGAGCAATCTGAGGCAGACAGGTAAAGTGATTTCTCCAGGGTCACACAGCTAAGAAGCATGTGAAACTATATTTGAAATCAGGTCTTCTAACTTTGGCCAGGGTTCTGTCTACTGGGTTACTTGGTTGCCTCTATGAAGTGAAAAACATTTGCAGTAGGGTCCATAATAGAGGGATCCATGATATGCCCCCCCCAAAAAAAAATTAAGAATCCCTTTCACGCTTACATGAACTGATGCTAAGTGAAATGAACAGAACCAGGAGGTCATTGTACACAGCAACAGCAAGAATATGTGGTGATCAACCCTGCTTGACTTGGATCTTTTCAACAGTGAGGTGATTCAGGCCAGTTCCAATAGACTTGTGATGGAGACAGCCATCGCTATCCAGAGAGGACTATGGATACTGAATATGGATCACAACAGAGTAATTTCACTTTTTTGTTGCTGTTTACTTGTTTGTTTGTTTTTTCCCTCTTATTTTTTTTTCCTTTTTGATCTGATTTTTCTTGTGCAGCATGATAAATGTGGAAATTGTTTAGAAAAATTACACATGTCCAATCTATAGTGGATTACTTGCTGTCTAGAGGAGGGGATATGGGGAAGAGGAGAAAAATTTGGAACACAAGGTTTTGCAAGGGTGAATGTTGAAAACTATCTTTGCATATATTTTGAAAATAAGAAATGTATTATTAAAAAATCCCTCCCACATATGTGTGAAGATTTCCATAAAAGTAGTATGCAAGTTTTTCTAAGCTCCAGGCTCTCTGCACTGCTCCCTAAAAGTAATTTACACCTAAATGCCCCAGTGACACCTCAAGGTTAACTTGTACTAAATTGAACTCATTTCCTCTATACTTAATATTTTTTCTCACTTTACTATTTCTATCTGTGACACCTACATCTCTCACTTTCCCATGTTCCAAACCTTGGGATGGTCTGGGATTCTTCTCTTTCATTGTTTCTCATATAAAATTGTTTTCTAAATCCTGTCAGTTCTTTAAAACATCAGCAGATATTATTAAGCACTCACTATGTGTCAGGCATTCTGCTAGGTGAGGGGTTGCAGAATCAAAATTGAAGCAGTCCCTGCTTGCCCTTAAGGAGTTTGTACATGTACTCAGGTAAGATAGGCAGAATTATACATATAATTCTGAAATTATATATATTCAGAAATATATAAAGAAAGAAGTAAATAGAAGTTGTATATGGCAGTAGCAACAACAGCTGGAGGATTCTGGAAAGTCTTTGTCTATAAGGTCAGTTAGTCAATAAGTATTTATTAAACACTTTCTAGAGAAAATCAATGAAATAATCAATAGGGATATGGGCTACTTACATTTATTAATCATCAATTAGTGCTACGCACTGTGCTAAATGCTTTACAAATATTATTTTATTAGATCCTCATAGGGAGTGGGGAGGTACTATTATTATTCTCATTTTAGAATCAAAGAAACTCAGGCGACAGAGGTGAAGTATCTTGTCCGGGGTCACACAATTAGTAAATATTGTAAGCCAGATTTAAATCCAGGTTTATGTAACTCACTGCACCACCCAGCTGTCGCTAAATGAAAATGAATTTATCTAGAGAGAGGATATCTCAGAATATCTGAGGGGCAAATAGTAGCTTAAAGAAAAAGCATTTTTAAGAATAGGAGAAACTTGAACATATTTAAAGACAGTGGGCAAGGAAGCAGTAAATAGAGGCAGATTGAAGATTTAAAGGAAGGGTAGAGATGATTGAGATAAAAATTTTCTGGAGAAGAAATGGGATGAGGTGAAGACACATAGAAGTGGCGAGGAGAAGGCCCATCTTGTTATCAGAAGCTGGAAAAATGTAAGAGAGGGTAAGAAGGTAATACCTAGGGGCTCTGGGGCACTGAGGAATGGAGAAAAGGGAACTCAGTGAATGGTCTCTATTCTCTGATAAAGTATGAGAAAAGGTTCTCACCTAAAAAAAAAAGTGAGGAAAAAAGGTTTAGAAGACTTATAGAGATATGAGAAAGTTCAGAAAACTCTCTCTGAGGGGAGTGAGATAGAAAATCAATCATGCAGGAGTAAATGGACTGTTGTACTTCAAGAAGGGACCAGATGAAAATGGATAATATAAATTTGTAGAGGGGCCAGTCTGACTTCCTCTAGCTCAACTGGCCAAGAGATAAGTAGAAGTGGAAATTAGCCAAGCTAGTGTTTGGCAAGGCATGAGTTGTAATATAGGACATGGAAGTGAGGAATTCTGGCATAGACAGTATTTTCAAACTCAGAAAAAAAAAAAACCCAGAGACCACTCAACTGCATAAAAGGATCCCTGTTGGACACATACTGACTTAGTTTTCAAATGTAATGTTATCTATGTTTTAGTACACTTTTATTTATTTTATTAAATATTTCCCCAATTATATTTTAATCATGTTTAGTTTATTCAGGGAGTAGGAAACAAGTTTAACACCTTTACTGTAGCAAGGTCAAATTTGTTCATTGTAGGGTTGAAATAGAAGTGATGAAATGGCAGTGTGGATGGAGGGCTGAGCTGGAGTCAGAAAGTCCTGAGTTCAAATTTAATCTCAGACAATCATAAGTCATTTTATCAGTTTGTCTTGATCTACCACAAAAGGAAAAGACTAACCATTCCAGTAATTTTGCCAAGAAATTCTATATGGAGTCATATAAAATCACACATGACTAAACAACTGAAAAAAAAGTCAAGGTTATAAGAGAGAAGAATTAAGATATGGGTACTAGATGGAGAAAGTACTGAGTTGTGGGGAGGTCATGATAAGAATGAAGATAGGATTAGGAAGTACAAGATAGAAGGAGAAATAGAATAATAGATAGAAAATGGGGCAAAATTTTTTAATAATAGAAGTAGAAAGCCTGTGATTAATGATGAAAATTCTAGTTCTTATCCATGTGGCTGAAGTGCAGATAAGAGAATTTGAGGAGGTCAAGGAACTGGGAGGTTAGGCTGTTGAAAGAACATCAATATAAATGTTGAATTCCTTGTATAAGAGTATGATTTGAGAAAGAGGGAAAGAAATATATAGAGACAGAGACACATAGACAGAAACAGAAACAGGGAGACAGAGACAGAGAGACAAAGACAAAAACAGAGACAGACAGACATAGAATTTCTGAAGATAGGAGGGAAAATGATCTTGATGTTTATAGATAATAGTCACCAGTATCTGGATTGGATAATAAATTTTGGTGTCAAAGGAAGAGACAGACAATGACAGTGGAGAGGAAGAATGTTTCCTAATCAGGAAAGAAAAAGAGAGGGCAACAGAAGGAAAGAAGGTACAATCATTGTTAAAGAGGATGGCAAGAGTCACAATATCTATCTGTTGGGTAGCAAGTTAGGTCCCTCTTTGTGCTAGAATATGGAAAGAGCATGACAGAAAGAGGTCCAAAATGAAGGGAAAATTGTTAGTTATGGAATGTGAATTCCAGAGAGCGCAATAGAAGTGCCACATCTAGAGTCAGGAAGACTTACCTTCCTAAGGTTAAATCTGGCCTCAGACTCTAAGTGACTCTGGGCAGGTCACTTAACTCTGTTTGCCTCCATTTCCTTATCTGTAAAATGAGTGGGAGAAGGAAATGGCAGACCAGTCCAGTATCTCTGTCAAGAAAACCCCAAAGGAGGTCACAAAGAGTAGGATACAACTGAATAATGAGCAATCAAAAAGATTTGGAGGGAGGAAGTTGAAGGGGTAGAATTAACAAAGATGGAAATCATAGGATGGGACATAGAAACTGGGGGGAGGACACAACTTTCTCTTTGGCATTTAATGATTAAATATTACACATATTAAAAAAATAACAGGTAGAGAAGTCTGGTCTTGCTAACCCATACTGCATAGTAGTAAATAGCACATGATTAAATTAAAAGGCTGAGAGTCTTGGAAGCTCTGCCTTGGGGTTCTAGCCATTCCTGATTGCTCTCTTTCTCTGAATTATCAATGCCCAAGTTCAGGCATTTATTGTCACCTGCTTAGGTCATTGTGGTCATATTCTTAAGATCTCCCTGCCTCCATCTTCTTTCTTGCTCTAAATCTCCTGTCACATTACATTTTAGAATTACATTTAGGGATTGTCAGCAGACCTTTCTTACACTCAATAGAAAAGGAAACATTTTATTGCATTTTAACAGGGATTTATTGCATCACTGGATGAGGCATATTTCATATCCCACTTTTAGTTTGCTTTGAAAAGGATTAATTCTCATCACAATGGTTATGAAAATATCTCCCTCTCTGAGCCTGAATCAGTCTCTAAAATGAAAAAAAAAAATCATCCCCAAAAAAGCAGCAACAACATAAAAATCACCACTGTAATGACCAAACAGGATATTAGACACATTTGAGTCCCAGCTGGAGTGTATTTCAGAGCCAGGCAGCTGATGTCAATTTTCTTGACTTCTCATCTCTTCTTTTTACTGCATTAACTTCAGGAGCTCAAGTTCAGGGCAAGCACAATGATTCCAAGATATAAAGACACAAAGTTATGAGAAAATGGAGAAAGCAGATGTTTTATTCACATTCTGTAAGAGCTAAAATTGGGGAGTAATGGATAGGTGATGTATGTCTCCCTTAAGGAGAGTTCATGAAAAACTACAAATTGATGCCCAGGTCAGAGTCAGATAATACCAAACTATAACTTACCAGACTCTTTTTCTGCCCTAGGAGTCTCCCACTTTGGGAGCCCTAGTCGAGTGACTTAATCTCCCTGACATCAGTTTGTCCTATATGCAACAGAGGGTAATATATTACAATCTGTTAGTTATTTTCAACAAGCAAAGAGTTGAGTCTTTATTATACAAAAAGCATTAAATTTTAGTTGAGAAATTTGATAGTTTGTTGAATCTTTGATGTCATTAATAAAACAGTAACAATCCTAACTAGAATGTATATAGAGCTTTGAAGTTTGTAAATACTTTGAGGTTTGTAAAACATTTTTACAAGTATCTCTCATTTCATGCTCACAAAAAGTTGGGGATAGAATGAAAAAACAAGTATTTATTAAGCCCCTATTACGATGAGTCATCTGGGAATTGACAGATCTCTCTGTGTGTTAGAAAATAGAAGAAGAATGAAAGTAAGAGGTCCAAAATAAAGGGGAAATTGTTAATTATGAAATGTGAATTTAATGGAAAGTGAATAAGTCATTCAACCTATTTGTCTCAGTTTCCTCATCTATAAAATGAGCTGGAGAAGGAAATGGCAAGCCACTCCAATATCTTTGCCAAGAAAACTGCAAATGGTATCACAGGAATGGACATGACTGAAACGACTGAACAACAACAAAATGTGCCAGGCACTCTGTTAAGAGCTGTATTAATATTTCCTCCTTGTTCCTTACAATAACCCTGCAAGGTAGATGTGATTATAATCTCATTTTACAGATGACTAAACAGAGGCACAGAGAGAATAAGTGAGTCAGTTACCCAGAGTCATAGAGCTAGTGTCTAAGGCTAAATTTGAATTCAGGTCTTCCAAGTTAAGAGCTCTGTTCACTACACTATTCAGATAGTTGACTAATATGGTTCCTTCCATCAGTATCGATGACCCTAGCTCTCCTCTTGTCCCATTACTTCTCTACAGCTCTTGCTCATGGTCTCCTATAAATCCACCACTGATGGATACTACACCCAACATCCTGAGTACCTTTCTTGGGCATCTCAAAACTGTAGAAGTGCTCACGAAGCACATAGGCAATCCCTCTGCTATCTAACTAGTCTGGCTACTTTTCAGATGGCACATCTGATGATGTGTTCCTAGATGAGTTCCATTAAGCTCTTCCTAGTGCCCAATTGTAAGCTATATTCCTTGTCTATATTATACTTGCCATAAATCTATTTATTGCCCTTTGAGTAAAGCACAACTCTAATTCCACTTCTAATTGACAGAGTGGATAGAGTTCTGGGTCTGAAGTCAAGAAAACCTGAATTTAACTCCCTTACTAGCTATATGATCCTGGTATGTCATTTCACCGTGTATAAAATGGGGATAATCATAGCATCTACTATGGAGAAAAACTCTTAGAATAGTGCCTGGCCCATAGTAAATATTATATAAATAGATATTGGCTATTATAATTATTCTTATGATTTTAAAATGTATAATAATATAACTAGGTCAATATTGATGTTTGAGAACTTTGCTTGCTCTTCTTCCTTCCCCCCAAAAAGTCTATCATATATCATCAATAGATAGGCAATTAGTATATGCTAATTTATTTAGAATATGTGCATAGTGTATGAGAGAGATGGCATGGCATAGTTGGATTTGATGTTACTATCCAAGGGACACCTTCGCCCCATTCTGCCTGTAATCTATTTGAACTCTGGTACTCTCTAGAGACTTATTAAAACTAATAGTTGTATAAAAAGTGCTGACCTGCATTGGTAAGGTAATTGCTCACCTGGGAGTTTTCTAGATCTGTGAAATCACAAATCCAATCTTCATCCCATCCCTTTCTCTCATTATTTGCCAGGAACTATGCAAAGCACTAAAGATGGATTGTGGGAGAAGGATATATTATAAGGGAGAAAGCTGACATTATTCCATCCACTCTGGAAAGAGGTGGGTCTCAATTCTCCCCAACTCCATCCATAGACCCCATGATCAGGTTCAGGGGTCACCTCCCTAGTGACTTCTCCCTGTATTTCTTCTTTCTCAGTTTGGAGTCTGGAGATTTAATTGGCCATACCCTTTTATAATTTCCTCACTTTTAGGCTGGGCCCAGGCTACAATGGATCTAAGGTTCCCATGGTCCCTTTCTTTGCGATTTTATGGAATTTATCACAGACCAAAGTGAAATAAAATCAAAGCATCTCAGAATCCCATATTTAAAAAATTCCTAATGTTTATTGACATTGCTTTAGTTCCCTCCTCTAATTTAAATTTTGTGTATTTCCAGCTAAATCCCAATTACCTCCCTAAACCATTTCTGATATTGGAATATGTGCACAACCACACAATATAGACCTTATATGATGTCTGTTGTTGTTGTTGTTGTTTTAAATATAAGACAAAATCAGGAAAAAGAAACTAGCTTGGATTTTTTTTAATGCAATATATAACAATACATGTTGTTTATTGGAGAGGCATAGGGAATGAAAGATGGGAAAGAATAAAAATTTTGAAATTTCCCTCAGTCCTTGAAGAATTGATTACAACCAACAGGCTCAGTTTTTTGCTCCAAGATACCTTTAGGGACTCAAGATCTCACTATGATTTCTCCCCTTTATGTTAAAGTTCAGCTCTCCTCTTTCTCTCTGATCATCCATCAAGCTCCTGCCAATAAGTCTCTCCACCACAGAAAGTTGGAGCACATATCTGCCCCATTCCCAATGTCCTTACCTCCTGCAGACCCAGCATTGTCTTCCCAGTTTGCTTGCTTATGGACTCTTTATGTCTTCAGAACTCTCAAGTCTTCCTCCTCCCTCCAAGTAGAGAGAGTCCAAGTCTCTCTTAAGGCTTAAAGGAAATGTTTGGGCCTCTGAACTCCCACAATGTCACAAATGAGAAGCAAAACCAGTCCTTGATCTCAAGGATTTTATATTCTAATGAGGGAGGCAATAAAGAAATGACTTCCTCCCCAACACATACTCTTTGATCTAATGACACTGACCTCCTGGCTTTTCCATGAACAAGACACTCCATTTCTCAGCCCTGGGTATTGTCTCTGGCTGTCCCCCATACTTGAACACTCTCCTTCTCTCCAACTACTGGCCCTTTTTGGCTTCATTAAAGTCCCAACTAAAATCCCTCTGTTCTATGAGAGGACTTAATTAATCCCTCTTAATTCTAGTACCATCTCTCTGTTAATTACTTCCTATTTGGCCATCTCCAGTCATTTTGATCTAGATCTTGTCACTGGACCCAGATGGCTCTGCAGGAGAAAGGGAAGGTGATGGCTTTGCACAGTTGACCTTGAACAACCCTCCCACACTGAAATCCAATTCATTTGCCTTTCATGGCATCATGTCCCTGATGTCAGGGCCCTCTTCCAGAAGGAAGGACAAATAACAACTTCCTATTTATCCTATGTATAGCTTGCTTTGAATAGATTTGTTTGCAGATTGTCTTCCCCATTAAATTGTAAGCTCCTTGAGGGCAGGGCTAGTCTTCTGTTACCTCTTTTTTGTTACCTTTTGTACTCTACTAAGTATACTTACTATACTTATATATAGTATTATACTTAGTACTATATATAGCATACTTACTGTACTCTACAATGCCTGGCATATAGTAGGCACTTAATGAATGCTTTTTTAATAACTGAAGACTACATGGAAGGTAATCCTGCATAGGAAGGCACTAGCAACTTATATATTTATATTATAATCCTCTAAATAAAAAAAAAGCCTCTTGAAGGGAATGAGTTTTTATATAGCATCTGCTATGTCAGGCATTGGGTCAAGTAATTTCTTTTTTACAAATATTATTTAATTTAATTTAATATAATTTTATTTAGTCCTCACAACAATTCTTCAAATTGTTATTATCTCCAATTAAGAAATAAGAAAAGTGACAAAAACAGATGTTAAATGATTTGCCCAGAGTCTCAGAGGTAGTATCTCAGAATAGGTTGGAACTCAGGTCTTTCCAACTCAGCTCTATATGTTGTGCTACCAGTTCTTGAAAGCCAGGATTGTAACTTTTTTTTTAAATTATTGTATCCTCAAAGTTTAATATCTACACTGGGAACACATTCTTTTTAATGATATACTTCTTCACCTTCCAGGTGCAGAAGATATATAAAAGTATTTGAGATACTTCTGATAATATACTGAGACATTTCCATCTGAGGTAAAAACAGGGTACAATCTCAACACCATACTCTTGAAACGAATTCAAGTGGCCAAAAAACATGTATTTTGGCATTTCGACAGTGATGCTGATTCTCAAGTCAAATCAAAATGTAATTTTATGGAGATAAAAATGTAAACTTGTGCCCTTGAAATCAAAAATTCATGTTTACAGATTTTAAATGGAAAGTTGTATCTAAATACCAATATAACTTAAAGAAAAAAAAACTGGTGGTTTTAAGGACCTACAAGCTTAATCAGTCAGCAATATCAAATGACAGGCAAAAGTTATGCTTAAGGGGCTCATGATTCTCAGAACTATGGAGGTGGCAGATGCTCTGGTTTGGACCTATCACATAGTAAATATTCTGTTTGTTTTGCCAAGCTTTGTTTTAGGGTGGAATTTAATAAACTAAAGAGTATTCACAGTATAGAACCTAGATATGGTGAAGGATTTTGAGTTCATTCTATAAGACTTGATAGTACTACAAATATGGCTATAATAATATAGTATATTATAAAACCATAGTATACTATAATTGATTTTTTTTAAAAAAATGTGGTTTTAGCCTGGAAAAGGGAACTATCTCTAAACATTTGAAAAGACTTCATTTGGAAAAGGCAATAAACTCCTAATACTTGATCTTAGAAGAATTAGGAGAAATAGGGAGAAGCAGAAGAGTCTCCCTTCTAGAGTTGATACAAAGAAAAACTTCTTAAGGATTAAATCTTTCCAAAAGGGGGTTGGTCTGTGGAATCCCTTATCAACCAGGAGAGAGATGGATAATAGGGCTTTTCTCCAGCTGCAAAGCAAAATTCAAGGATCAGGAAAGACGGAAACTGAGTAGACCCGGGTAATCCCAGGAATGTTGATCATGATGGAGAAGAAAAAGGGCTGGGGGTGTGGACACACAGCAAGTATGTGGCTCTACTACACCCAAACTGAATATAACCATGAATAATTGAAGCCCCATCTAACTCATTGATTTGCTTAGAGGCCTGATTTAGACATCATTTTGTGGCTTCCCTGACTAATATAGCCATAGAGAGCTAGTGAATTTAGCCCTCCTTCCCCTTTTTTCTTTATTGCCTTATCAAAGCATGTCAAATAAGCATCCATAATCTTAGGAATTCTCACCCTCTCTCTCTTTCCTTCCCTTTCTCCCACAAAAAAGAGGGAAGAGGGACTTTACTTGTATCAATTATAGTCATTTTAAGTCTTTAAGCAAAAACTAAATGATCATTTCATTATTTGATCATTTGTTGTATATATGTGTATATATGTAATATATGTGTATAATGTGTTATATATGATACATGTAATATAGATATAAAATATGGAGAAAGAGAGACAGAGAGGCAGAAAAAGACACAGAGACAGAGAGAGACACACACAGAGAGAGAGAAAGAGACAGGACACACATCTTCTTCAAGTGTAGGTTGGACTAGATGACTACCAAGGTCCTTTTCAACTCTGATATTCTGTGAATCACTTAAAAGAACTGGAATTCTGACTGCACATTTTTAGAATAACTATCCTGACAATTTGGGTGTCATTATCAATCTAGTAAAAATAAAAAGGGCATCTCTTTTCTTACTATTTTAGAGCTAAAAACTCCATTCTTGTTCTATCAGATGGAATGAGTCTTTCCTGTGTTTTGCCATTGTTGCATATTCTTCTAGTAGATTATAGCCTTTGATGATAGAAACTCTTTTGATTTTGTCTTTGTCTTATAAGATTTATTATAGAGCCTGGTACAGATTTTGATACTTGAATGGCTCTGTGCAACCTCCCCAGAAGGAGTATACCTTTCAATAATGCAGAACATATTACCCAACTACTCCTCATCCTGTGTAGTGCTTGCCCATGTCCTCTCATAAATCTAACCAATGTTTGTTGAGTTCAACGAAATTTAAGGCAACTATTGTCTCCAAGAGACAGTATTGAATAATGGTTAGAGGACAGAACTTAGCATCAAGAAGACCTTTTCTTGACAAATACAACCTTGGATAAGGCACTTAAACTTTACACTTAACCTTTAACTGTCCCCCAAACAACTCTCTAAGTCTAAAAGTTACAGAAGAATTGGCTATTTGCATTAGTGGAAGGAGTTTTCACTTTGGGAATTCCCCACAGAGATAAAATCAATGTCTGGACAAAAACAGGACAAAGAAACGAAACCTGTTCCCTCCAGTGAAATATTCTTTAGTTATACGGGACATTTCACTCTTCATGAGATTTCTTCTGTACAAGAATACTGTCACACCATCATGAAACTGATGTAAGTATGAAATAGAAAACAAAACTCCAACAAGCAGCAAGGTGCTGTTTCTTTTCATGAAATCCCCATACATAAAGCAAATTCCAGGCATCAAATCAGGCTAAATTGAAAGGAAAATACCCAAGGCAGAAAATATCCTGAATTTATGATCCGACTAGTTTTTTTTTTCCCTACTTCTTTCTATCTTCACCTTATCTTCACAACCAAGTTTATTAGAAGTCATTGAAACCATTCACTGGCACCTGTAAATTCCACTCTCCTAGCTATTACTTCAGCAGCAGCTCACTCTGATACAGGTAAAGTAAATATAGTGGAGTCTCCCACAGCCTGAAGAGTTTATGGTGATTTTTGTAAAGATACTACGGGTAGCGATTTATTGCCCCTGTTATTTTAAAATGGTAGTAAATGGTCAAAGAGTGAAGTGCTCCTGAATTGAATGCCATAAGTTTAAATTACTTTTCTTCCTAACCCACTTTAAAAATGATGTTCATGACTTCTTCAATCCATAAGGGGAAAGTGTTGGGGGAACAAGAAGGGTAAAAGTGTTTTTAGTGTTCATGTATCAGAAGCAGCCAGTATTCAGAAGGAATTATTTCTTTATTGATGGGTAAATCTGTAGGGAGATTGATGACCAAATATCGCACTAGAAGGAAATGGTCAAAAGTAGAAGCTACAGAGTCCTGGAAGTAGAGGGACATTAATGATAGGATCTATGAAGCAATCACCAAGGAAGTTATTCTACTTTCCACAAAGGTTCATTAAGTTCTCACTATATACTAAGCATTTTGGATGTTACTGGGAAGAAGAAGGGAAAAGAGAAGGAAAAGGAAGAGGGAAAGAAGAGGAAAGGAAAGGAAAGACGACATTAAAAGAAAGAGAAGGATGAGAAGTTCTGCCTTCAAGAAGCTTATTGTCTACCAGGGTAATATGCTATAGAACCACGAGCAAGTACCCATGGATCAGGAAAGGCTGTTTCCTATAAGATCACTGATTTTGAGCTGAAAAAAAATCAATCTTACAGTTCCTTAAGTCTGATCTCATCATTTTACAAATGAAGGAACTGAGGCTCATCCAGAGCCTAAGGTGGAATTTATACCCAGATTTTACTGACTCTAGGCCTCTCTGGCAACATACTGATGAAATGCTGTGTATGGCATGAGGAAGACTCATCTTTCTGAGTTCAAATCTAGCCTTAGACACTTAGCCTAAGTCATATAATTCTACCTCAGTTTCCTCACTGGTAAAACAAGCTAGAAAATCACTCCAGTATTTTTGCCAAGAAAACACCAAAAGGAGTTACAAAGAGTGGGACCCAACTGAACAAAAGTGACAACTTACTAACTCTAAGCCCAGTGTTCTATCTAACATAGCACTCTACCTTTGGGTATTTCCATTACGATATAAATAAATAGCAAATTGTCACCTTGTATTTTAGGAACTTAAACTGTACAGTATTATCTTGATATTATCATTTTGTTAGCAATAATTATTAAATGTTCTGCTCTGTGTAAAGCATTATACTAAGGGCTAGACCACAAATATTAAAAAGAAATACATAGTCTCTGTACTCAAGGAGCTTATGTATGAGTAGCTTAAGTGCCATGAATAGAAAATTGGGCTAGAAGCATTTTTCAAAACTTAATGAATTATTTAAACAGAATCTATTGACACTGATGGACCATACTCAGGTTTTACACAAGTCAGATTTGGAGTGAAAGTGTGCTTTTTTTTTTTTTTACTTATTCCTATGACATCATGATCACATAATGAAGGTGTCATAGCCAGAGCCAAAGATTGAACTGTTAAACCCAACTAACAAATCATAGCTCACATTTATGTCACACTCTAAAATTTGTGAAGTGGTTTTTATAGCTCATTTGATGTTCCCAGCAACCTCATGTTTTAGATGCTAATGTTCCAATCATTTCACAAGTGAAAAAACAGATATAAAGGAGTTGTTTGTCCAGGATCACATAGCTAGCAAGTATCTGAGGATGGATTTGAACTCTCTTCAGTCTGACTACAGACCCAGCACTCCATCCACTGTGCCACCTGATTGTCTCATAAATGCTATTGAGGTTCAGCTTGAAGACCTTCAATGGGAGCAGAAAAAGGACTCGGCACTACTTGAGGCAGCCCGTTCCATTTCTGCATTTCTATATATTCTTGTTTCGCAGTTTGACCTAGCAAAAAGAGAGCTGGATTTGTAGAGGAAGTCAATCCTCCTTCGGACATATACCAGCTATGTGACCCAAAGGAAATCAGTTAACTTCTCAGTTCTCCAAGCAATGTATTAAGACTATAAATTTTAGACAAAGTGTTAAGTCTGGATTGGTAAAAGGAACTTCCTCATTTGGAAATTCCCAATACCCATGAAATCATGGGTCTAATGGCTTTCTTTCTACATGTCATATATAATTCCTGCTGCCTCACCTGGATGCAGCACAGGAGTTCCTTGGGAGCAAGGACTGATTCATCTTTTATTTTTCCCTTTAATGTTTGTGGTTTCTGTATGGATCATGAAGCCTTACACAAAATAAACATCAATCAATTATGGGGTCAAATCGCTTTATATAATTTCAGAAGTATGGATAGATCATTGCTGCCTCTCATCCCCATTGGGAAAAAAGAAATCAAAAGAACCTGTTCTATTTATGGTGGAGGGAATTCAGTAACTTCATCATCCTATCCAAAGAACATCAGTAACTTTTATTATCCTGTGAGTTTATCCATTATCCCCTTGGAAGCTTCCTGAAGAGAAAAGAGTGAGAGTGTGTTTACTTCTGTTCCTCCAGTTTCTTGAACATGGGATAAAATGAGCATTTTCAAGTGGTTCGGCATCTGACAAACATTTCTATGGCAACAAGCTGTGACATGCTCAACAATTAGATATCAAGTGAGATTTTAGTCACAAAGGTATATTCATCTCAAAATATTATTTGTCTTTTGAATGAAAGAAAGAAAGAGAAGACAAAAGAAGAAATGGAGGAGATAGAGATGGGAAAAAGAGAAGAAAGGAAGGGGGGGTTAAAAGCCAAAAAAAAAACCCACAAGCAACTATAAGTAGCAAGATCTCACATTTTGTCATTTCTAATATTCCTTGTGTATGAATTCTTCTTTGACAGGTCCAAGGTCACACATCCCCAACCTATCCCTCTAGCTGTTTGTCCTAGTCTGGTCCTATAAATTTGTCCCTTGGAACTTCCTATGCAATACAGATTTGGAGAGGGAAGGAGCCTTGGAAATTCTAAAGTCCAACCCTATTATTTCCTAGGCTGAGAAAATTTAGTCTTAGAAGGTTGTGAATGCAGGTTCTCTAATTCCAAAATAATCTGCCTCATATCTCTGTGGTCGTAGGAAAGTCTTTCTCTGAGCCTCAGTTTCCCTATCTGTTAAAATAAAAGATTTCAACAAGATGATCTCGAAGGTTCCCATCCACTATAAACATCTGACTCTCATGAAAAGGGTTAAACCAAATCGTTTCTGAGGTCTGTTCCAACTCTAATTGTCTATGAAAATTCAGCTGATAGAAAATATTCAAGCCAGGAACACATTCAAAACTAGACAAGAAAACAGGATATTCCCCACACTCCTGAACTAAATTAGGCTGTCGTTTCACAAAACCTTGTGAGCCGTGCAAAGGAGAAAGCAAATGAAATCCTTCAGGGAAGCAAAGAAGCTGAGATTCCTTGGAATCTCTGCTAGATTTTCTTTAGAAATCTAATGTGTATCCACTGTAGAAATAAAGAAGGGTGCATAAGTTTGACATATCATTAAAATTGATAAATATGAAGACGTGGGAAAACATGGGAAGATTTACATAAACTGATACAGAGTGAAATTAGCAGAACCAAGAATACAGTGTAGACAAATTAAAAACAGCAGCAGTGACAACAGAAATCAAAACAGAAGCTGCGAATTTATAATAACCAATCAAGAAAGAAGGAAATAACCAATTTTTGAACATCCACTATGTGCTGGGCTCCCTGCTAATAATTTTTTTTTAAAGATTTTCTCATTTAATTCTCATAGCAACCCAGGGAAATCAGTACTATCATCCCCATTTTTAGATGAAGAACTGAAACAGATGGCAGTTAAATCACTCAATTAGGATAATATGGCTGGTACATTCTTGGGACAAGGTTTGAGTTCACATATTCCTAACTCCAGACCCAATGCTCTATCCACTGCACCACTTAAGAAGAAAAGATAAGAATACCTCATCCTTTCTTTGCATAGATGAGGGACTATTGGTGTAGATTGTTATATGTTCTGTCCCACTTGATATATTAGTTTTGTTGCCGTGCTCTTCTCTCATTTTCTTATTTATTCTTTGTTATAGGAGATGTTGCTCTGGGTAAGGAAGAAGAGGATATATTTGGAAATGGGACTGAAGTAAAATCAAAAGATAACAATATATTTTAAACACACATAAACACAATGAGAGACATCTGGAATGCCTTGAATTTTCCCTGGTTTATATTGCCAACATCTTAAGGATATGTGTCCAATAGAGACAACCAAATTTCCCCATTCACAAGGATATATAGAACATATCCTGCATGAATTGGGAGGTGTCTGATATATTTAAATTGAAAAAAAGCTAGTGAATTATAAATCCGTAGATCAAAATACTGCTTATTTAGTCTAAATGTAAGTCTAGCCGCCTTCAAAAGAATCCCAGCTTCCTTGCTTTTATGGTCATAAAATTTCAATTGAATGTCAAGAGCAAAAAAGGGTCTCTGGATAAAAGCCAGTTGGCCTGTAGTCAGCTATAACCACAGAACAGCAGGGACCCGGACTTGCTGCCTTTTCATCTGAGGTGAAAAGACTAGATGCAAAATCCACCAGAACAATTTCCATTGCCACAGGGCTTTGCAAAGCAGCTGATAAATTAATTCAGGCTAAGTTGTTAAAGACTGATAACTCCTAGTATAAACTTGCTCATGGGGATCTGCATTTTAGGAAGGGACAGCACCTTGCCACCAGGGAATCTCACTAATGATGGAATTGCAGGCTTTAGCAAGTAGGAAAGGGAAGGTTTGTGGAAACCCCTGAAAAAGCTTGGTTTATACCACATAGGTTCCTACTTAAGCAATGTGCTATAATGGAAAGATACACTCCTAATAGAGTGGAGTTATTGTGGTCCTTTGACAATGAAGGGTAACCAAGAAACCAGTCCATAGAAAGAACACCAGAATTGGAGTCAGGAAATCTAATACTAACTTTCATCTTGTTATATCATCTTAGCTGAGTCACTTTCTCCCTCTGTGCCTCAGTTTTTCCATTTATAAAATGAGAAAGTGAAATTAAATTAAGGGTTCTTGACTTATTTTGTATCCTCGACCCTTGAGCAATCTGGTGAAGCCTATAGACTTCTCCTTAGAACCATGTTTTTAAATGCATAAAATAAAATACATTTTAAGAAAACAAATTATGAAATAATTATCAGAATAGTCTTTGAGGGGCAGCTAGGTGGCACAGTGGATAGAGCACCAGCCCTGAAATCAGGAGGACCTGAGTTCAAATCTGGTCTCAGACACTTAACACTTCCTAGCTGTGTGACCCTGGGCAAGTCACTTAACCCCAATTGCCTCAGGGGAAAATAAAGAAAAAAAAAACTTTGAAAAAACAAGTTCAATGACCCCAGGTTGAGAACCTGGACCAAATGAGCCCCACAGAAATAATAAAGCACAGTTTTTAATCCCTTTGTGTCCCATTTCACACATGAGAAACTGAGGTTCTGGAGAATAATTGCCTTTCTTATGGCAATCGATTAACAAGTATGTAAGGGAGGATTTGATCATAGGTCTCCTGACAACAGATCCAATTTTCTATCTATTATAGTTTTATTTTTATTTATTATAATCTTATTTTGAAACCAGAATTGTGATTTCATTAGCATAGGAAATTGTGCAATCTGTAATTTCTTAGAGTTACCTTGGTAACTAAGTGATTTGCCCAGTTCATATTTGTCAGAGGCCAGAACTAAAGCCAGACTTTCCTGGCTAAGTCTGGCTCTTCATCTTCTCCATCAAGTGCCAAGGATGGCTTTCCCCTATGCCGTGCTTCCTCTAAAGCTCCATCTCAACTTTTAACATGCTGCGATACTCTGCCTCCTTTCTGATCCAGCCATCCCTGACTTATGCAGATCAGTGCTTTAATAAATGCTTTCTGGTTGACTAACAGTCAGTAATTGATTTGGGTCATTATTAGAATGCAGAACCTCTTTCCATCCCCCAAAATTATAAACAGAAATGTTCCTGAGAGTAACAATGGGGGGCTGCCTCCAGTCACCAGACAAGAAGCTAAAGATCTGGCTGCAGGATAACAACTGAGATTGTGACCCAAGTCTGGATCAGCTGCAGCATATTCTTTTGAAACATACTTCCAGCATATGGAAGGCTCCGAGATAGAAACTATTTTTCAACCACAGATGATGTTTTCCAGCTCTGATGTGTACATGGTATTATTCATTTCCCTGAAGTCTCCAGTCCAGGGAGTTCACATAAACTCAGTTTACTCTCAGATTAAATTGCAGCCGTTAAACTGATTTCTCAAAGGATACGGTTCATTTCAGCAACTTCACTCTCCATCCCAGTAGCTTCTAAGACACCTAAAAACTGGTTTCCCCTTCTAAATTGGAGGTCCCTCTAGATTGCCTCTACCAGACAGTTATAGCATCCATGCCTTTGATATGAAAAATCCATCCCTCCTCCCTCCCTCCCTGCTGCAGCTGCTCCCAGAAAGCCAATCATGGCTGTGGTTGCTTCAGTTATGTCTATAAGAGGGAGTGAGAGCTTTGGAGAAAAGTAGTTCTTTTTAATTTTTTTTCCTTTAACACAGTGGGTCAGAATGGTCATTGTGTCTTAGAGAAAAAGCATCTTTCCCCAGAGAACATAATGGGAAAATATTGGTTTGAGCCTTCTTTTATTTTTTCTTCTGTTACATTCTTACCCTGATATCTGATTCTCTCTCAGTGTCGGGTTTGATGGCTCACCAGGGAGATATTTGTTTATGGCATGTGCCTGCATTCAAGGCCAGGATTACCTCAGTGTTAAAACAGGAGGAATCATTTAAGATTTGAAAGCTTTGATGTTGCTTCCTGGCAACCCTGAGTAGAGCAGGAAACCTTCCCAGTGTGGAGCTTCTCCTTGGCTTTCCTCTGCCAGGGAGCGGCTCCAGTTGTGGGATCCAGATGTGAGATCTAAGAAAGTATCTGCAGCCTGATCCTATCTCTATAATGATGATAGCTCACATTTGAATTAAACTTAACATTTACAGAGCAAAAGATTGCTTTCTATTCCAAAAATCCTAACATCTCATTGATAATGGAGTTCTCCTCCATGTGATAAAGGTCACAACTTGTGCACATTTGTCCTCCCAGATTCTTATCCATGTCACTACCTCCCCCAAGGTCACACAGAAGGGTCAACCATCATGCTGAAGGCCCTCCTTGATTTCATCTGACTTGATCTTGGTATCTTAGGGACACTGTAGCCAGCTATCTGCTATCTCTCAAGCCTGCCGCATGTGACCAATCAACCCATCTTCCCCTCCTATGGTCAAAAGTTCTTAATGACTTTTCTTTTGCCCTTTTCCTGTGATGATGTGCTTTTTTAAAAAAAGGGGTGGAGAAGGAAAAGAAAACTTCAGATTATTGTAAGAATTGCTTTCATTTCATTTTATTTATTTATTTTGCTTTTTGCTGAGGCAATTGGGGTTAAATGATTTGCCCAGGGTCATACAGCTAGGTAATGTTAAGTGTCTGAGACCAGATTTGAACTCAGGTCCTCCTGACTTCAGGGCTGGTGCTCTATCCACTGCACCACCTAGCTGCCCCATTGCTTTCATTTTATAAATGAAGAAATTGAAGTAGAAAGAAATGAACTATTTTACCCCAAATTATAATAACTAACAATCACATTTATATAGGATTACCTTGTGCCAAGCACTGTGCACTTTACTATTATTATCTCACTTGATACTCATAATGACACTGGAAGATAATAATGATAATAATATAGCTAATATTTTCATAGTACTACATGTCAGGCACTATACTAAGAGCTTTGCAATTGTTGATCTTCATAACAATCCTGGAAGGGAATAATAAACAAACAAATGAATGAATGACATTTACATGAAGGCATCTGGGTAGCCCAGTAAATAGAGCACTGTGCCTGTGGTCAGGAAGACCTGAGTTTCTATCAAAGACATATGCAATAGCTGTGTGACCCTGTACAGATCACTTAAAACAGTGTTTGTCCTAATCCACTGGAGAAAGAAATGGCAAATCACTCTTACCAAGAAAACTCAATTGGAGTGCCAGGTACCAAGCTAAGCATTAACAATTATTGTTTCTCAAAACAATCCTGGAAGAAGAAGAAGAAGAAGAAAAAAGAAAGAAGAAGAAAGAAAGAAAGAAAGAGAGAGAAAGAGAGAGAAAGAAAGAAAGAAAGAAAGAGAGAGAAAGAGAGAAAGAAAGAAGGAAGAGGAGGAGGAAAAGAAAGAAAACTAACATGTATATAGTGCTTACTATATGCCAGTCACTATGCTAAATACTTAACAATTATTTTTTTCATTTGATCCTCACAACCATCCTACAGTAAATGCTATTATTATCCCCATTCTGCAGATGAGAAAATTGAGGCAAATGGAAGTTAACTAGTATGCCAATAAAACTGAGGTGAGATTTGAATTCAGGTGTCCCTGAATCCCAGTCCAGCATTCACTACTGTACCTTCCAGCTACCAATCACATAGAAGAGTCCAAATAAATTCTTCATTCAACAAGATTTATTTAGTGCTACGTACCAGATACTGTACTAGATTCTAAAGAAACAAAGGCATCCCAGAAATAGGAAATACAGAAGGGGAAGGAGTGTTAACAACCGTGAATGTGAACCCAGATTTAAACCCAGCTGTTTGGGATACTAAGTCCAATTCTGCCCCTCATACCAAGTGCTGACATGCAGCTCTATTCAGGGTATTTTGTTGTTTTCATTGCTACTTCACCCAAATAATGGGTGAGGTGAAGGTGAGGTGAAGTTCCTCATATCAACAACCAGGTAAATGAAGGTGTGAAGGCTCCATCACCAGTGACTTCTGGTAATTAATATAGATATAAGACACCTTGCAGAGAGGACTTGACAAAAAAAGTACCCCCTCACTCTCTGTACCCTTGACATATTTCAGAACCCAGCCTCATCAGCGCTGCCCAGAACTCCTAAACTAATAAATTACAAACATGAACTCTACATTATACTGTTGCATATTTCATTCATCTTATTCATTATGCTGTTAACAGTGCTCAGCAGACATATAATTTAATAGCGAGCTTTGGAATCGATCCAGTCTCCATCCTCTATGACATTTTGAACATGGAAAGGTTTTTATATTGTTTTAAGTTTTATTTTTTTTAAATTCTAACCTTAGCGACCAACTGAAATGAGCCTTTCCATATGCATAGTAGAACAGAATAAAAGAATTGTACATGAAGCTATGAATCTCAATTATGTGCAACTCAATTTTCTCTTTAACTATATATTAAATTCAACACAATATGTAAAGTTTCATTGGCAGAATTCTGTGTATATCTCATCTGGAATATCTCATTCTTGTGTTTCCCTGAGTGTTGTCTTTGGAAGGGATCCAATCTTTCTTGAAAGACTTGGAACTTCAAAGGATAGGGTAAATTGTTTCTACTGATCTGACTTATGAAAAGAGGTACAAGTGAGTGGATTTCCAGGGAACTGGGCTCCTAGAGAATTATTTCATAGATTTGTGAGACTTGAACTAATGGATTTGAACAGAACCTAAAATGGGAGTGATTAGGAAAGAGTAGGGAATGATTTATGTTTTCTATCTCTTTTAATCTCTGACTGTGTTTCTCTATCTCACTGTCTCTACCTCTTTCCTCTCTATTTCTCTGTATGGGTCTATGTCCCTCTTTATCTCTGTTTTTCTGTGTCTGTGTCTCTGCCTCCCATCTCTCTTTCTACATCTATTTCTAACTTCCATTGTCTCTCCATCTGTCTCTCTGTATACATCTGATTATCTATCTCTGTCCCTGTCTATTTCTGTCTCTCTGACATCATCCAGTCACAGCATTATTGACTGAATTCTGTATGGAGAGGAAAGACTTAGAAGTCATCCTCTTTGTCTTCAAAGACTTTCCAGTTCTAATAGAGCTCCATCATCCCCACCCTGACCCGCCTCAAGGGGTCTTATAAGACAATATTTTCCTAGGAAATTCATGGAAACAGTTACATCTTGGCTTTCTGGTCATCATTGGTAACATATTCCTAATAATTAGAGATTCTTCAAAAGGGAGATGATTACCTGATCTTTCCAGTGCTTAGAACAAATGCACAAGAACCACATACATTATTTATATTGACCTTATGAAGTAGATTGCACAAAGAAAGGATTTGAGTTTCAGATACTTGAAACTGGTAGTTTTATTGACTTTGAAATGAACAAGATGCATTAATCTATATATATATATATATATCCTTCAAATTGTTGAGAGGAAGATAATGTCTTGAATGAGTTTCTGGCAAAAAGACTTAAAGTACATTAGGTTACTTTGGAAGTGGGGTCCCCCTCACTAGAATTCTTCAGGCAAAGTTTGATGGGGTTTTTTTTGGTCAAAAATGCTATAGGGAAGGGATTTTTAGCATTTTCAAATGCTTCCAGAAAGTTTTAAAAAACAAGTTCACAAATGCCTAGGTAAGAAGTTTTTAATATGAAAAGAATTCTTATTCAAGGATAGGTTAGACCAAATTGCTTTTGATAATTCCCAAAATTTCTACCTCTGAGATTCTCAGAGGCCGAAGAAAAGGAAGAAGAAAAAGAGGAAGAGGAGGAGGAAAAGGTAGAGAAGGAGGAGGAAGGAGAGAAGTAGATGTAATAGTAGTTGTAGTAATAGTAGTAATAGTAGAAGTAGAATTAATAGTAGAAGTAGAAGTAATAGTAGAAGTAGGAAAAGAAGTAGTAGTTGTAGAAGTAGTAGTAATAGTAAAAGTAGAAGAATAATTAGTAGTAGAAGTAGTAGTAGCAGAAGTAAAAATAGTAGTAGAATAAGAAATAGTAGTAGTAGTAGAAGTAGAAGAAGAATTAGTAGTAGAATAAGTAGTAGTAGTAGAAGGAGAAGAAGTAATACTAGGAAGAGAAGGAGGAGGAGGAGGAAGAGAGGAGGAAGAAGAAAAAGAAGAGAAATCATGGCAATATCAATGATGAGGATAATGATGATAACCACTTGGGCAACATGGCATAGTGAATGGAGAGCTGTCCTCAAATCCAGAAATTCAAGTCCTTGTTCTGACACATTCTGTACATTTGAGTGAATCACTTAACTTCTCAGTGTTCTAGACACATCTATAAAACTAGAAGTTGCAGAGAGGATGCTGAACTATATCAGTAAAAGGAGTTTCCTCCCCTGGGAATTCTCTGTAGGTCCAGTCCTTATCCCTGTAGGATAATAATACTAATAGCAACATCATGCATTTGTGTGGTGTTTATAAGCTTTCAAAGAACCTTACAGAGATTAATTCATTTGACCCTTTTAATAGCCTATGTGGTAGGTACTATTATTATCCTTATTTTATAGATGAGTAAACCAAGGCTGAAAAGTAAAGTGACTTGGCTGGAATTGCAACCAATAGAAAGTGGAAATACTCAAGAATGACTATATGCTCCCCAGGCATGTTACAGAGGGAAGCCATATTTCAATTAGGAGAGTGTTTGAAATGACCCCTGGGATCCCTTCTAATTCTATGCATCTGTAATTATGTGATCCTCTATCCCAAGAGGCTAGAACATGGCACAGAGATGTGCATTTTCCTTTTTAATTATCACCTGTACTTCCCAAAATGGTATCCTTTCTTATATTTCATATGAAAGGTTACAGACAAAAAAGAGTATTAAAGAGTCATTTCTTATATGTTATCTACTCCCAGGATAATAGGTAACTATATTTTTACTATTTCCAGCCATTTTCAAGACCTTAGCAAATATCCTATCCTTCCCCCTACTCTGGAGGCCTGGGACATACACTTTATTCATGTATCCATAGCCCCACTCCACCCCACATGGCTAATTTGCAAACAGATTAGGAAATGTTTTTGTGTTCTTACAAAGTGAAGTTTTATCCTTTCCTGGTTCCTGTGTTGGTGGTTTTAGTGAATTGGGACAAATGCAGAAGATATACCAGTCTGTTCACCCTCCATTAAGGGATTGGTCTAATCAGTAGAAAGTGTTTGTTATCTAAATTGGCAAAGGGATTACTTGATTTCCTTCTCATTACTTACCATTTTGGGGATACTGGAAAACTGCTGCTACTGCTTGATTCATTGACAGCACTATTTATTTTATCTCACTGAGATCATTCACACTAATCAGAGTAGGAGACATTATCATTAACCAAAGGATTTATTTCTGACCCATTTCAGCTTGATTCCCTTTTTTTTCAGGTAAAAGTGACAATTATAAAGTTAGGATGCAATTCTCTATTAACAGTTCCCTTTGGGGCGCACTTGGGCTAGACCAATATTTTATAGACTCTAGATTAACAAAATATTTGTAAAGTGCCAAGCACATAGTAGACAGTATTTGTTCCTTATCCCTGCCCCAGGGCTGGGGGAATGGAGTACTATTTCAAGGGGCCTCAGAATGCATAATTCACCCACCCAGAAGCATCATTTTGAAATGTATTTAGTTCCAAAAACAATATGGTATTTGATTCAGTAGAATAAGTAAGCCAATAAACTTTTTCTTTCTTTTTTTTTTTCCTTTTTTTTTCCTTTTTCTTTTTTTTTCTGGAGACTAAGTCTTCCTATCTCACCAAAACTCAGAAGTGCACCAATTACTCACAGGTCAGCCTCACCAATGCACTTAAGCTTTGATATGTTCCAACTTCATTTCCAAACTGAGCTGTTATTCTTATCCTTTATCCCCTTAGCTGAAAGGGTTTGCTATGTCGATATCAGACTTAAGAAGGACACCCATTTGCAGCTCAGAAATCCTGAGCTCAAGAGATCCACCAATCTCAACCTCTGCAACAGCAAGGATTATAGTTTTGCTTCACTGTACTTAGCACCAATATGCCTTCTGTAGGGATAAGGGCTGGACTTGTGATTTTGGGGGTGAAGAAACATTTCTCTACTAGTACCAATAAAAATCTTCTTTGAACAAGTATTAGTTACCTAGAGCAGTTATCAAACACATTCACCCAGGCAAAACTGTCCAATGAATTGTGATTGACATCAGAAATATTCTATGAAGGCTCCTGAACAGGAAATTATTAAAAATAACTATTTGTGTGTATGTGTGTAGAAAGCCGTAAAAAGTTTTTGTCTTTATTTGTAAATCTAAGTTGTTCCCTATTGTCCTTTCATGCTTGGAGTCATTAAGAGATGAAAAGGGGTCTAAATGCCAATAACATGAACTATATAATAGTTCATAAGGAAAACATAATTGTGGAATATTTAACAAATAAAAATATGATACAACATAGAAAATGCTAATATGTGATTTTCTAAGTCAGTATGTGAACTGGTTGATATTTGAAATGGATACAAGTGATCTAGAGCACTATATCCAAGGTCACACAGATAGAGGATCTAATTTTGAAGGAATATTAAAGGGAGTAAGATTAATTCTCCCACCAAAATCTTTCCCCATTTAAAAATAAGCTCTTTGAGACTTAGGTTATTCTGGTTTTTTTTCCTTTATCTTCCTAATTCTTAAAGATCAACAGCAATTCAACAAAAATAAATTAAGTTCCTATTATGTGCTAGACACAGTGCTAGGATTTTAGGGTGGCACAAAAAAGTATGAAAAATACAATCTCTACCCTTAAGGAGCTGACATTTTATTGGGGGGAGGAGATATAGTATGTAAAAATAGATAGATAAATAGGTAGATAGATAGACAGACAGATAGAGGGGAATTTAAAGGAGAGAACATTAATATATTGGAAGTTCATGGCATTGGTGACATTTGAAATGTCTTTAAAGAAGCCAGAAGAGGCAGAGAGAAGAAAAGAGGGCATCCTAACAATGGCAGACAGCACTTGGAAGAAGTGCGGTCCGCTTTTGGAAATAGGTAGATGTTGACAAAATGATGGTAAAACAGTGAATAAAATGCCAGGCTTAGAGTCTGGAAGGCTTATCTTCCTGAATTCAAAGGTGGCCTGAGACGTTTACTAGTTGGGTTAACCTGGACATTTCATTTAATCCTCTTGGTCTCAGTTTCCTCATCTGTCAAATGAACTGGAGAAGGAAATAGCAAATCCCTCAATAAATATCTCTGCCAAGAAAATTTCAAATGGGGTCCCAGGGAATCGAACATGACTGAACGACTGAACAAAATGTGAAAAATAACAAGACTCATTTCATAGAGTGGTTGTGAGGAGCAAAAGAGATGCCTTAAAACACTATAGAAATGTTAGTTCTTAGGGGAGATTGTTGACCACGTAATTTAAATTGACAGTTTGAATTAGGTGGGCTCTAAAACCTTTTCATGTCTTAAGATTCTGAATTCCTGCTGTCTCACACACAGTCCACTTCTGGAAAGTTTTCATAGCATCTTGTAAATACTATTCATAGCTTCAGATGAAATAGCCTTACAGGACTAAGAGGTTTTAGTAAATTGTATATCCAGTGGTCAAAACCTCATCTTGACTGTTTGGGAAAATATATTTGCTTTTGAGTGAGAGACAACCTTTTTTAAAAAAGACAATTTTAGAAATTTATTTCATGAGTTACTGCAATAAATCCAAATTATTGATTTAACAAGTGGTAGTTCTTGGGCTCACTGCATAGTCATTTAAAGGTTGAAATATGACTATTACTCAGGGCTATAAATGTGATGTTCTGAAGTTTGTGGGGAGGGCCACCAGCTACTGGGGGATAGGGCTTCCACAAAGATTTCTGTTTGCTTCTGGATCTTTGGGGATCTCTGCCCAGAAGATGTCTAGATCTACCTCTCATGGCCTCCTTCGTGATTAACAGTCTGTGATATGGAGCAGAATTTCTACATCCCTTGCTATCAGGCTGTAACCTTCTAGAGTTGGGATTTATGTCCAAGCGTAGTCTTGTTTCATCTCAAAGCAGGTAGCTCCAGTGTCCCATATATCAACCAGCAAAAAAATCCAGGACTGACTTTCTGGCTCCTGTTTCCTGCAAGACTTAGTAGAAAAATCTTCAGTTTGGCTTCTATAGCCTTTCCCAACTTGACTTTTTCTTACTTTTTTAGTTTTCTCGGATCTTACTCTCCTCCACACATTCCATGATTAAGCTACTCTGGAGGCAGCTAGATGACTCAGAGGATAGTGCCAGATCTGCAGTTAAGAAGCCCTAAGTTCAAATCTAGCTCAGACATATGAACCTGGACATGTCACTTAATGCTGTTAAACCTCAGTTTCCTCATCTGTAAAAAGAACTAGAGAAGAAAATGGCAAACCACTCTAATGTCTTTGCCAATAGGATCAGGAAAAGCCAGATAAGTCCCAGCTTTTCAAACTGTGGATCATGGCCCCATATGGGGTCTCATAACTGAATGTGGGAGTCATTAAATTATGATTTATCATCACTTAAATCTTTGATTTATATACCTATTTTGTATACCTATATACTGGAATTGCATAAAATTTCTCAGAAGAAAAGGGGTCATAAGTAGAAAAAATTTAAGAGGCCCTGGGCTAAACAATAAAAACAACAATCCCATTTACTATTCTTTTGAAATTGTGATGTGTGCAAAAATGTTTGTGACAGCCCTTTTTCGTAGTGGCAAGAAACTGGGAACTGAGTGGATGCCCATCAATTGGAGAATGGCTGAATAATTTATGGTATATGAATGTTATGGAATATTATTGTTCTGTAAGAAAGGAACAGCAGGATGATTTCAGAGAGGCCTGGAGAGACTTGCATGAGCTGATGCTGAGTGAAATGAGCAGAACCAGGAGATCATTGTACACAACATCATCAATATTATACAGCGATCAATTCTGATGGATGTGATTCTTTCCAACAGTGAGATGATTGAGGCTAGTTCCAATGATCTTCTGATGAAGAGAGCCATCTACATCCAGAGAGAGGCCTGTGGGAACTGAGTGCGGATTACAACATAGTATTTTCACTCTTTTTGTTGTTTGCTTGCATTTTTTTTTCTTTCTTATTTTTTTCCTGTTTGATCTGATTTTTCTTGTGCAGCTATTGGATTTAACATATATTTTAACATATATAACATATATTGGATTACTCGCCATCTAGAGGAGAGGGGTGGGAGAAGGAGGGGAAATTTGGGACACAAGGTTTTTCAAGGGTCAATGTTGAAAAATTATCCATGCGTATGTTTTGAAAATAAAAAGCTTTAATAAAAAAAATAATGATGATGATGATGATAAGCACCTGCCTTCCAGAGTTCTTCACAAAATCAAACGTAAAGCTTTTGGCACAGTTCCTAGCACATAGTAGGTTTTCTAAAAAATACTTGTCTGCTTTCTTTCATAACAGTAATTGGAGGTCTATAGAATATTTTACAAATAATATCTCATTTCATCCTCATAACAACCCTGGGAGTTAGACACAATTATTGTCCTCATTTTACACAGGAAGAAATGAAGGTAAACAAAAGTGAAATGACCTATTCCTGGAGCTCTATTTGAACTTAGGACTTCTTGGTTCCAATATGCATAATCTGTCCACTAAGCCACCCAGCTGTCACTGTCTCTAGACTTTGTTCTGGCTATCACCCTTGCTTGGAATCTTCTTCCTTTTCACCTTCATATCATTATTTCTCAATATTTAGCCCAAATCCTACCTGATGCAGGCCTTTCACAGTGACCCCCAGCTGTTACCTCCGTCCCTCCTGAACTTTCTATTTTCTCTAGCTCTCTTTTGTATGAATCAAATTGTTTTTATATTCATCCCTTTCAGTAGAATGTGAGCATCTTGAGGACAGGAAGTGATTTTTGCCATTCTTTGTATTCTCACTAATTATTAACATAGTGCCTGGAACATAGGTAGCACTTGATAAATGCCAAAAAATAATTGATTGCCTGCCTGAAAGTGTCACAAGGAAAATATGAATTTATTCAAGCTGCATTTATTAGATTCTGCTCTCAAGGAACTTATATTCTATTGGTAGAGATATAAAAGGAAAATGCACAGATAACTGAACAGAAAATACATATGAAGTAAATTCCAAGTAATTTCAGGGAGAAGGAACTAGAAACTACAGAATCAAGGTAGGTATAACATAAAAAATAGCACTTAAGAACAACCAGGCTACTTTCAGGTAAACATCATTGGCTACCAAAGTTCCACAATCCTTCTCACTCTTGCTGATGAGGAGAGAATGATATTGCTGAGGCTTCCATGGCCCTTTGATATACGGTACATAGAGTGTACAGTGTGTTGAATGTATGGAAGTGAAACACCTGGACTCAAATTCTATTTTTGCTATTTAGGGGCTGTGAGATAAAGAAGCATCACTTCTCTATCTTAAAACTCAATTTTCCTCAACTCTAAAATGTGAGAGTGGTACCCAGAGGCCTTTAGAGCCCTTTAAATGATGGGTGATAGGTTTGGACAGCTAGAGGGTGCCATAGTGCTTTGGAACTCATTTTCATGAGTTCAAATCCAACCTCAGACACTTCCTAACTGGGCAAGATCCTAAGTAAGTCACTTCATCCTATTTGCCTCAGTTTCCTCATCTGTCAAATGAGTGGAGAAGGAAATGGAAAATCACACCAGTATCTTTGCCAAGAAAACCTCAAATGGGGCCTACGAAAGTCAGAGATGCCTAAAAGTAGTAAACAATGATAGATCTCTGATCCTATCACACTTAGATTTAATTTTCTCCCCAATAAAAATGTAAAATCCATCAAGAAAGGGACCAGCCTTCAACCTTTCTTGCATCTTGGGATCTTTAGAACCATTATATGGAATTCAAAAGCTCTAGATTTAAAATATTATGAATACTATTGCTACCAATGCTGGTTCATAATACTTAATAGGTTATTTCATAATAGCTTTGGCCAAAAATATTAAGAAATAAAATAAAATTCTCCACCCGGTGATTAACCTTCTGATTATGAGCCTCTACATACTGAATAAGGTTGTCTTTCTGTTGAGAGTTCACTTATATTTAGTCTTTCTAGCTTTGTGGCTACTGCTCAAGCTTGTCTTGCCATGGCACTGCTCAGAAAAACCTATGGTCCCAAAGGTAGACAATCAATCTGATTCCATTTTTTCCCACTTTAATTCCAGGAGCAGTAGTTTATTCAGTGAGGTTGTACAGATGAACTTTGAAATTGCCAGTTTCAGCAGCCTCTCGGGGACCCAGCCCATCACCTGGCAAGTAGAGTATCCCCGTAAAGGGACCACAGACATCGCCATCTCTGAAATTTTCATCAGTCAGAAGGACCTCGTGGGAATTGTTCCCCTGGCCATGGTAAGACCTTTATTCAAATGGA
>JAJPUD010015273.1:0-21861 GCA_023553655.1 Myrmecobius fasciatus
CACTCATATGTTTTGTAAATAAAAAGCTTTATAAAAAAAAGAAAAAGGAAAGAGGAAAATCAAATTGTTAGTCTCAAAAATGATAAGGGAGAACTTTCCTCCAATGAAGAGGAAATTTGAGTAATAGTTAGGAGTTTCTTTGCCCAACTTTATGCCAATAAATTTGATAATTTAAATGAAATGGAGGAATATCTACAAAAATATAGCTTGCCCAGGTTAACAGAAGAGGAAATAAATTATTTAAAGAGCCCCATTTTAGAAAAAGAAATAGAACAAGCTATTAACCAGCTCCCTAAGAAAATATCTCCAGGGCCAGATGGTTTTACTTGTGAATTCTACCAAATATTCAAAGAACAATTAATTCCAATACTATACAAACTATTTGAAAAAATAGGGAAAGAAGGTATACTACCAAATTTCTTCTTTGAGATGATATGATGCTGATAGCTAAACCATGTAGGGTGAAAACAGAGAAAGAAAACTATAGACCCACTTCCCTAATGAATATTGATGCAAAAATTTTAAATAAGATTTTAGCAACAAGAATACAGAAAGTCATCTCCAGGATAATACATCTTGACCAAGTAGGATTTATACCAGGAATGCAGGGCTGGTTCAATATTAGGAAAACTATCAGCATAATCAATTATATCAATAACCAAACTAACAAAACCATATGATTGTCTCCATAGATGCAGAAAAAGCATTTGATAAAATCCAACACCCATTCCTATTAAAAACAGTAGAGAGTATAGGAATAAATGGGGTTTTCCTTAAAATGATTAGTAGCATCTACTTAAAACCATATGTAATGGAGACAAACTAGAACCATTCCCAATAAGATCAGGAGTGAAACAAGGCTGCCCACTGTCACCATTACTATTTCATATTGTATTAGAAATGTTAGCTTTGGCAATAAGAGAAGAAAAAGAGATAAAAGTAATTAGAGTAGGTAATGAAGAAACCAAATTATCACTCTTTGCAGATGACATGATAGTATACTTAGAGAACCCTAGAGACTCAACTAAAAAACTACTAGAAACAATTCACAACTTTAGTAAAGTTACAGGATTCAAAATAAATCCACATAAATCATCAGCATTCTTATGTATTACTAACAAAGTTCAGCAGCAAGAGATAGAAAAAGAAATTCCATTCAGAATAACAAATGATAGCATAAAATATTTGGGAATCTATTTGCCAAGAGAATGTCAGAAACTATACGAACTAAACTACAAAACACTTTCCACAGAAATAAAATCAGACCTAGTCAATTGGAAAAACATTAAGTGCTCATGGGTAGGCCGAGCAAATATAATAAAAATGACTACTATCCAAACTAATTTATTTATTTAGCGCCGTACCAATCAAACTCCCAAGAAATTATTTTAAAGACCTAGAAAAAATAGTACCAAAGTTCATTTGGAAGAACAAAAGGTCAAGAATTTCAAGGGAATTAATGAAAAAAAAGATACATGAAGGTGGCCTTGCTGTACCAGATCTAAAACTATATTATAAAGCAGCGGTCATCAAAAACATTTGGTACTGGCTGAGAAATAGAACAGTCGATCAGTGGCATAGGATAGGATATCAGGACAAGCTAGGTAATAATGTTAGCAATTTAGTGTTTGATAAACCCAAGGACCCCAGCTTTAGGGATAAGTACTCACTATTCGGCAAAAACTGCTGGGAAAATTGAAAACTAGTGTGGAAGAAATTAAGGTTGGACCCATACCTAACACCTCACAGCAAGATAAGGTCTAAATGGGTTCATGATCTAGATATAAAGAATGATATTATAACCAAATTAGAGGATCATAGGATAATTTACCTCTCAGACCTGTGGAGATGGAATAAATTTATGTCCAAAGAAGATCTGGAACTCTTAATTGAACACCAGATAGATAATTTTGATTATATTAAGTTAAAAAGTTTCTGTTCAAACAAAACTAATGCAGACAAGATTAGGAGGGAAGCATTAAATTGGGAAATCATCTTTACATTTAAGGTTTCTGATAAAGGTCTCATCTCTAAGATATATAGAGAATTGTCTCACATTTGTAAGAATTCAAGCCATTCTCCAATTGATAAATGGTCAAAGGATATGAACAGACAATTTTCAAATGAGGAAATTAAAACTATTTATAATCATATGAAAAGTTGCTCCAAATCGCTATTGATCAGAGAAATGCAAATTAAGGCAACTCTGAGGTACCAGTACACACCTGTCAGATTGGCTAAAGTGACAGGAAAAGATAACAATGAATGTTGGAGGGGATGTGGGAAGACTAGGACACTGATGCATTGTTGGTGAAGCTGTGAATGGATCCAACCATTCTGGAGAGCAATTTGGAGCTATGCTCAAAAAGTTATCAAACTATGCATACCCTTTGACCCAGCAGTGTTTCTATTGGGCTTATATCCCAAAGAAATCATAAGAGAAGGAAAGGGCCCCACATGTGCAAGAATGTTTGGGGCAGCTCTTTTTGTGGTGGCTAGAAACTGGAAACTGAGTAAATACCCATCAATGGAAGAGTGGCTGAATAAATTATGGTATATGAATGTTATGGAATATTATTGCTCTGTAAGAAACGACCAGCAGGACGATTTCAGAGACACCTGGAGAGACTTGCATGAACTAATGCTCAGTGAAGTGAGCAGAACCAAGAGATCATTATTCACAGCAACAACAATACTATATGAGCATCAGTTCTAATGGACATGACTCTCTTCAACAATGAAATGCTTCAAACCAGTTCCAATTGTTCGGTGAAGACAGCCATATACACCCAGAGAGAGGGATGTGAAATGTGGACCACAGCATAACATTTTCATGTTCTCTATTGAGGTTTGCTTGCATTGTATTTCCTTTATCAGATTATTCTTCATTGTTTAAAGTATCCTTTATCAAGTCATATTTTCCTGCCTTATCTCTTTAAATAAGATCTATTTTTACTATTGCTGTATCTGAGATCAGAATTGCTATCCCTGCATTTTTTTTTACTTCAACCAAATCACAATAAATTCTGCTCCAGCCTTTTACCTGTAATCTGTATGTGCCTCTCTGTGTGTCAAATGTGTTTCTTTTAAACAACATATTGTAGCATTCTGTTTTGCAATCCACTTTGTTTTTGTATTTTATGGGAGAGTTCTTCCCATTCACATTCACATTTACAACTCTGTATTTCCTTCCCTCCTATTTTCTTCCCCGATATATATTTTTGTTCTCTCTTTTCACCCGTTTCATCTTTAGTGGTATTTTGCTTTTTTAACCCATGCCACCTATTTCCTGCCCTATTTTCTATCACCATCCCTCCCTTAACTTAACTTTTTTTCTCCTAGGTTTTCTGCTTTCCTTCATAAGATTCCCTCCCCTTTTTTCCTCTTTCTTCACCTACTTCTATAAATAATTAAATTTCAATATCCAACTGAATGATTGTTATTCCCTTTAGGGTCAGAAGTGATGAGATCAAGATTTTCCACTCTATCTTGAGTTGGAGAGTGGTTTCATTTCATCTGACTCTGTCCAGAGGCTTGATTTCATGTGGTTTTTTGAGGGAAACTGGAAGAGCTTAAGTAACTTCTTAGCTTCATTCTGCGATCTTGCCCCTATCCTTAGAAGTAAATATCAAACTATTTTTAAAAGTTCATAAGCTATGTTGCCCTAATCTATATCTTGCCACAGTTCTCAGATGGCTGCAGAAGAGAGTATAAAACTGATGACCTTGCATAGCCCTCCTTCATTTAAAACTAATTCACTTGTAAGACATGGCATCACCTTCCTGATATCATGGTCCTCTTTATGAATGAAAGTACAAATAAATAACAGGTTACTTCCCTTACAATGACAAAGTCTATGATCTCCAGGTTAGTATGAAGCCTACCTGTTAATTCTGGCAAGAACAAATTTTTCCCACCTGAAATAAAACAAAGGGTTTGTTATTGTCATTATCACTGCTGCCACTGCTGCTGCTACTGTTTTAGCACAAGTCGTTGTTGTTCAGTTATGTCCAAATCTTCAAGATCCCATTTAGTATTTCCTTGGCAAAGATATTGGAGTGATGTTCCGTTTCCTTCTCTGGTTCATTTTATAGATGAGAAAACTAAGGCAAACATGATTAAGTGGCTGGTACAAGCTCACACAACTAATCAGTGTCTGAGGCCAGTTTGAACTGAGAAAGGTGTGTTTTCCTGACTCCGGAGCCTGGTGCCACATAATTGCCTAAACCTTAGTAATAGCACAAACCCCTGTAGTAATCAAAATAATTTATTGAAGCTTTCAGTTTTTTCTACAGCTTCTTCTACAAAAAAAAATGGTTACTTGAGGGGAAATTGTGAACAATACCTATCTAAAAATGCTGTTTGAAAATAATTCAATTATATTTCATCAGTTGCCTCTGCCCTTTTGATTGGAGAATTGGAGGGCAGAATGCAAAATTCCTCCCAAATTCTTTAAAGGGAGCTCAGAAGTCCTTTCAGTGCTTGGATTTGAGAATCACCTTCCTCATGGTCCCCGTGTGCTATCTTCTGCCCCCATTTTTCTCCCCTCTCAACTTCCTTTTCCATGTTGTCTTCCTCCTTTAAATAATAAAGTTGATAGCAGAGACTCTTTTATCCCTTTTGTTTGTATCATTGTTAAGAACAATCATTGGCACATAATAGGTGCTTAATACATATTTATTATATTTTTGTATTTCAAATTATAAAATTATTGAAATATGAAATTATTGAATAGCAAGAGACAGATATGTGAATTCATTAATCTATTCACTATTAAATGAAAACTGAGTATTTGTAAGTTTAATGTCATAAGAAGCCTTAGAAGTCATTGAATTCAATCCCCTCATTTTCCAAAAAAAGAAATTCAGAACCAGAGATGTCAAATGATTTATCAAAGCCTCACTGTTAGTTGCTGAGAAAGGATTCCTTACTCATGGCAGAACTGATCCATCCATTACACCATGCTGTCTCTACGTATCCTCCCTCTAAACTCACAAAGCATGTAAGGTATATTTCAGTTGTTCAACTTAGATGAACTTTATGGAATTTGATTCAGTTGGACAAAAGAATACTCTACTGTCCTCAGGAGCACTTCTAAAGCAGAAACTCATTCAATTGTAAAGGCAAGAATAAGTTTTTCTTACTTCCCTAATTTAGTATATCTAAAATGGCAAAAAGCAAAATATTCAGTATGCTTTTGTTATCTATCTCAATTCCTTGGCATCCTTTCTTCACCCTTCCTTTCACTTCCATAAAAACAACCTGCTAATTCGGGGCAATCTTAAATGAGCACTCTCATCTATTAATGGTCAGTAGAGTCAACATAGTATCCAATAAGATACTCAGTGTCAATGAGAAAGGGCTCATTATTTCGATTCTCTAACAGATGTACCATGTTATAGTGGAAGCATCTCTGTACCTGTAATAAGAAAACCTGGATTCGAGTTATAGCTTTGTTTCTGATCTTCAATTTCTTCCCAAGTAAAATAAGGATGTATTTCATTATATAATTCAACTTGCCCCTATCAGAATCTTTCCTGGGCACATAGAAGTTCTTAATGAATATGTGATTGATTATAAGTACACGAGGAAAAATAAATGGAGAAATTAGAAAATATGATATATGGGTTTGATACTATTTTCTATTTCTTATCTCTTAATGTGAAACTTAACTACTCCTCAGTTTCTTCATTTCTCCTTTAGTCAAATTAGTGCCTCGCTACCTTAGACAAATGTGTTTTCCCATTTCTTTGACAGAAGAAACCATATAGTAGCATTATTACTGTAATAAAATTTTATTCTTTTCTAGTTAACTATTGTAATTTCAGTCTTATACTTTTCCTTAAATATTCTCAAAGGAAAAATATTTAGCAATTAAGTATAGAGTAGTGGGGATAGATGGAGGCAGAAAGTGGAGGCATTTTCCCTTCAAGTAAAATATTATGCTCTTTAATGAGTGGCTACTATGTTCTAGATACCTAAATGGATGATAATACACCATCTTTTCAATCAGTAACTTTATTAAATTGCTCAGGAGAGGCTGTGGTATAAAGGAGAGCTTGCCTCAAAGCCACAGAGGTGTGCATTCAAGTTTTGCCTTTGACTTGGGTTGCTATGTGACCTGAGCAATTCATTTAGTCTCTCAGTACTCTAGATGGCTGTTTCAGAGAAAGTGTTGACCTACTTTATTTGTGAAATCACAGATTCGGTCTTTCTTCCACTCCTCTTTAAATATTACCAATTATCTTTCCTTACACTATTTCATTGGAGGCTCACAAGTCTCTTAAGATAGACACTGAACCCACTATTAGGCCTGCTTTACATTTGAAGAAACTAACATCTCCTTAAATTAGGTGGGTTGTTTTAGGGTCATTGGGGTGAAATTTTAACTGAGGTTCTCTTGCTGATTCCAGGTTCAGCTCTCAATCCATTAAGCCAGGCTACTTCTCACACCTAACTAATTTAAACTCAGTATCAAATAAAATATCTGTAAAAACAAAACAAAGACCCAGATCTTTAGAGACCTAAAGAGGGAAAAAAAAACTAAAGGCATTTAGTAGGAAAAGGAAACTCAGATTCATGCTTATGAGTATCTCTGCAGAATCCCCTAGAGTCAGAAATTCTACTTCACAAAACACTTCATGGAAAGGGGAGTGCAGAAAGACCCCCAGGAGTCATACATAAAACGGGAAATTGTGAACTAAAGCAGAAGAAAGATTTATATTTTCTATGTTAGTTGTGGGGGGAAGCGTATGTGTGTGTGTGTATGTATATATGTATGTATGAGGAGGAACTTTTGACCCAGTTTCTCTATGAACCATTACAATACTCTGAAGCTATGTGCTTACACTAACACTGTTTATTCCAGAACATCTGTGTCATACTTTTGGTTCATGTCTGTGGAATATATGAGGTAATTTCTCTGGATGTGTATAATTGCTGATGAATAATCAAAACCTATGCATACCCCAGAGGAGGAGTACCTTTTTCAGATTTAAAAAAAAAAAAACAACTTTGTAAGCACTTTTCCTCTGGGCTCCATTCAGAGGATACGCCTCCCAATCTCTCTGCTTGCACTATCAGATTTCCTAATGCATCGACATTGCACAGAGCCCAAACAGAAGAAGAAAAGGGAAAGTCTTGGACAGAGGAAAGAAATAAGCAGATCTGCAAGATCAAGTTCGTAAAAATCCAGTGATGGGGGGGGGTGCTTCTATCCACCTGAGGGTAGATCCACTAGGCACGAGAAATTGAGGATTGCAATGTCACTTGTTTAAATTGTAAGTCATCATCAGAATCCCAGTTTTCAGATCCATGAGGCAAAATGCCCAGAATGTTATGCCCAGAATGTTGCTATAACCATAGAAAGGAAGTGGGCAGAACAACTCTCTCACCCTAAGAGACGCCATTAGAAACAGGAGAGAAAAGGGAAGAGTTCTACCTTCCCCTGCACTCTATCTGTTTGGAGCAGGTTTGATTGTCAATGCATATACTTTTCCTTCTGTCTTTGTCCCTGGGGGAAAACAATGACATGTATACATATGAACTTCTTTCAACTCACTGATTTACTAGCAGGGAAAAATATGGGACAGGACCCAATTAAATAAAGAATGTGTTTCTTTAAATAGATTCAAAGGTAAGAAGCAAATCAATTAAATGAGTGTAGGGGTTAGGAGGATATTTAGGTTGAACATCAGGAAAAAAGGTTTGCTGAGATTTATTAGTATAATGAAAAAAGGCTTCTAAAGAACATTGGAGAATCAGCAGACCATTTAGCAGCAGCTTTGACTCAGTGATTCAGTGCACCATGGAGAACAAGTTAGGATAGCCATCAGTGAAGGAGCTGGAAAACCCATTAGGTATTTCCCATTTGTAGTTCTGTTTCAAGGGTTTTTCATGCTCTAAATTTACAGCTGGACTTGAGATGATCAGGAGCCAATCAGGGTCTTTATTGGCAAGAAAGAGGAAATCAGGAAGGAGAATATGAGATTCCATTTCATCCCCTTAAGCATTAACTTCCTTAAATCTTTCCTATGTACTCTCCAAGGGTAATTGAGCCAGACAGACAGGAGGAGAAGAATGAGTAGACAGTGACATTGTTTATTCTGGAAGTTTTAGACTGAATGCAACTCTATTCAACAAAATGAATGCACTCAATTTATTGAGTGCAAAATTTTCAAGGCACTGAATCATATAAACCCATGTTAGCCAAAGCTTCACTGTACTATGCAACTCTGTACAAAATATGAAGTAGATCATTATAGACATCGAGGAATCAGTCAGAAAACTGGCAGAAATTCTGACAAATAACTTGATCAGTGGAATACCACCTAATCTTAGTCCTGATATATCCTTTCCCACTCCTGTTGGTCTGGACACTAAATATAAATTATCCCTTACTACCTGCATCTTTTATGAACTAGGAGAGGACACTTTGCCCTCTCATAATAAAACAGCTAACATTTACATAGAACTTCAAAGTCTGCAAAGAACTTGTCATAAATTATCTTATTTGAATCTCACAAAAACCCGTTGAGGTAGGTTCTAAAGATAGTATTACCTCTATTTTCTAGATAGAGAAACTGAGGCTCAGAGTGTTAAAAGGATTTTCCATGGCCATAGAATTCTCAAATGTCAGAAGCTGGTTTCAAATCCAAAGCTTCCTGACCTGAGATCTACACTTCTATGAATTATAGGATGAAAAAAGGGTTCAGATTCATAATTTGTTTTCTCCTTTCTCCTTTTATTATTACCTATTGATTGTTTACATGAACAAGCAGAGATGTAATGACTAAGGACTTGAGTACATGTTTGTAAATAGTCAGAAGTGTCCAATCTATCATTTAACAAGCATTTATTAAGCCCCTGTTCTGTATCATAGGTCTGAAAATTCAAAGGCAAAAATGAAAACATTTCTACCCTGAAGAAGCTTGTATTCTATTTGCAGAGAAGATAAACACAGAGATAAAAGTAGAGCTAAAAACATTCAAAATCAGTGTGTGAATTAGGAGACTGGACTCATGCAGTTAGTAGGATCAGGAAAAGCTTCTTTTATGTCTTTTGGCTGTTTTGAAGAAATTAAAGTTAGAGGTAGAGAAAAGGAAAGACAGCATTCCAGGTGGAAAGAAAAGTCAAATAAAGGTACATGAATAGGAAATGGAGTGTGTATTTGAGGAGCAACAAGAAAGTTATTTGTTTGGATTGTAAAGTGTAAAAAAAGGAAGGAATAAATAATGGTGCTGAAAGGAACATTGAGATCAAATAGGTGTTTCTATTTTATCCTAAAATCATTAAAAATTCACTGATTCCAGCCTGTCCCACAAACATCACTTTTGTTCCGGGGAGTAAACTCCACCATCAACTGCCATCAGGCAAATCCAGCTGAAAAAATCAAGATCACTCAAGGAAAGATATAGAGCATCATATGACATTTGGGTCAAAGCCATTATTACTAGTCCAATCACTTCTTTCCTTCAAACTCTACTAAGTATAGTGTAAGACCCTGTGACCAGGAACCCTAAGAAGACCAATGTCCTCCAGATCACTGGTCCTGCTTCCAGCCCATTGTTCCTAGTCATCTTTAAGGGTGCCAACTCCTGTAGGAAAGTAGTACTACTCGGATATCCTTGCATTGACGCCAATGTAGACCAACTGCCAGTGATGGTAGGCAAATAAGCCTGAGATCCCCAAGAATAACAGCCTACAAACAACTAGTGTGGAAGAAATTAAGGCTGGACCCACACCTAACACCACACACCCAGACAAGATCTAAATGGGTTCATGATCTAGATATAAAGTGATATTATAACCAAATGAGAGGAACATAGGATAGTTTACCTCTCAGACCAGTGGAGATGGAATAAATTTATGTCCAAAGAAGATCTGGAACTCTTAATTGAACACCAGATAGATAATTTTGATTATATTAAGTTAAAAAGTTTCTGTACAAACAAAACTAATGCAGACAAGATTAGGAGGGAAGCATCAAATTGGAAAATCATCTTTACATTTAAGGATTCTGATAAAGGTCTCTTCTCTAAGATATATAGAGAATTATCTCATATTTATAAGAATTCAAGCCATTCTCCAATTGATAAATGGTCAAAGGATATGAACAGACAATTTTCAAATGAGGAAATTAAAACTATTTATAATCATATGAAAAGGTGCTCCAAATCACTATTGATCAGAGAAATGCAAATTAAGACAACTCTAAGGTACCACTACACACCTGTCACATTGGCTAAAATGACAGGAAAAGATAACGATGAGTGTTGGAGGGGATGTGGGAAGACTAGGACACTGACGCATTGTTGGTGGAGCTGTGAATAGATCCAACCATTCTGGAGAGCAATTTGGAGCTATGCTCAAAAAGTTATCAAACTATGCATACCCTTTGACCCAGCAGTGTTTCTATTGGGCTTATATCCCAAAGAAATCATAAAAGAAAGAAAGGGCCCCGCATGTGCAAGAATGTTAGTGGCAGCTCTTTTTGTAGTGGCTAGAAACTGGAAACTGAATGGAGGCCCATCAATTGGAGAGTGGCTGAATAAATTATGGTATATGAATGTTATGGAATATTATTGCTCTGTAAGAAATGACCAGCAGGACGATTTCAGAGAGGCCTGGAGAGACTTGCATGAACTGATGCTGAGTGAAATGAGGAGAAGCAGGACATCATTATACACGGCAACAACAATACTATATGAGGATCAGTTCTAAGGGACATGACTCTCTTCAACAATGAAATGCTTCAAACCAGTTCCAATTGTTCAGTGAAGAAAGCCATATACACCCAGAGAGAGGGATGTGAAATGTGGACCACAGCATAACATTTTCATGTTCTCTATTCAGGTTTGCTTGCATTGTATTTCCTTTATCGGATTATTCTTTCTTGTAGATACGATTTCTCCTGCACAAAAAATAATATGTGGCAATAACTATACATATATTTGATTTCTTAAGTATTCTAACATAATTATCATGTAGTGGATATCCTGCCATCTAGGGGAGGGGTGGGGAGTAGGGGGGAAAATTTGTAACAGAAAGCTTTGTAAGGGTTAATGTTTAGGAATTACCCATACATATTTTTTGCAAATAAAAAGTATTAATAATAATAAAAAATAACAGCCTCCAAACCACCACCTCTCCCTTATTCCAACTTAGCCTCTAAAGCTATCCTCCAAGGAGCAACCCTTGTGATTCTGAAACTTCACCTTCTCAGTTGGCAAAGCAGTGAAGGCTAAGGAAAGAAAATTGTCACTTCCAGAGTCTTTGAAATTGTCAAATAATTTAGAAATAGAAAAAGAAATTATCACTGGAAATAAAACTAAAGAAGATGTATTACCATCTGATTTGCTGATGCAACCTACGGACCACTGGACCTTTGCAGCTGATCTGATATTGGAACTTCCTCTATTGGCTGTCTTTACTTTTTAAGATATGAGCTCCTTGAGATCTGGGACTGAAATAATTTTCTATGTGAATCCACAGCACTTATACTGCTTTGCATAATCAAGTGCTTAACAATTTTTTTTTATTCATTCATTACAGTTTATTAAAAAAACAGTGATGCAGTCAGGCATAAGCTTAAGAAAAATCATTAGCAACTGCTTAGAGAATGCATTGGATTCAGGAGAAGTTTGACACAGAGAGACTAAGTAAGCAATTTTTAAATTTAATTATTTTGATTAGTCAGGCAGAAGGTGATTATATCCTTAATTAAGGTAGCAGTTGTTTGAGTAGTGAGAACGAATAAATGAAAGATATCTTAAGGAGTTTCAGGAGAAACAAGATCTGACTATTCATTAGATATGTGGAGCGAGAGAAAATAAAGAATAAAATGCAATTTTTGTAAAACTAAAAGACTGGAAGGACAGCCATATTGATAGAAATAATGAAGACTGAAATAATAGTAGATTTGGGTGAGTTCTATTTAGAGTATGATGATTTTTAGAGTCAGGGAAAACCTAATTTAAAATGTCTTATAAAAATTAGTTATTGGGAATTTGGAGAGAGATTCAGAGAGATATATAGTTCTGCAAGTAAACTTCATGGAGAGGATCATTAAATTCTTGGGAGCAGATGAAGTCACCATGTACAGCACTGCAAACAGAGAGAAGTACACAGCACAGAAATCTAGGGGGTACATCTATAATTAGTTAGGAGGTGGGATATGTGCGATGAGACAGAAAAGAAAACTGAGGAGGAACAATCAAACACATGGAGGAAGAGCAGAAAAGGATAAAATAACAAAAACCCAAGAAAGCGACAATATCCAGAAGAAAGTAATTGATGATATAGGGAAAAGTCATTAGATATGTCAAATAAGAGATGAGTGAAAAAGTCAGTAGAAAAATCATGAAAGATGGAGAAGTGAGTGAAAGGAAGTAGACATGGTTAAATGTTAAACAACTTTTTTTCTGAAAATCTGACTGTCAAAGGGAAGAGTAATAAATGATAAGATGAGATCCTAGGATCTACTCAAGAGAGGACTTGGGTACATTTGTATGCAGCAGGAAAAGAAGCAGTAGATAGAGACACCGAAAATTTAAAAGAGATGGGGATTGATTGAAGGGCCATCCTACATAATAAAAGGCAAGCGAGTGGGATAATTGACACATATAATGGGGAAGGACTTGGAGAGAAGAAGGGACAGCTCATTATTAGAGACTGAAGTAAATGGAGAAAAAGTGAAAGATGATGTCAAGGGGTTGGGATGTGGAGAGATGGGAAGAAGGATCCCTTCCTCCCCATGGGGAAGTTGTAGGTGTTTTGAGAAGAGAAGATATGGTTTAAAATGGTCTTTGTAGAGAATAAGATAAGAAAACAATTGGGAAAGAATATTATATTCTATTGTTTGGTTAAGAATATTTTGCCTAGCCATAGAAGTGAAAGATGCTGATCTCATTTTTTCCTGGGTTTCTTTTTTTTAATTGTGTGGCTTTTTTGTATTCAAGTTAGTTTATTGTGCCATAAGTCTAAGTACTGGGTGAAGTTTGGTAACATATTTTACAAAACTCCAAAATTCAAAATTCCTTCAAGCGTATATTAGTGTTGGCAACATCAATATTATACAAAGATCAATTCTGATGCATGTGACTCTTTCCAACAATGAGATGATTGATACCAGTTCCAGTGCTCTTGTGATGAATATAGAGCCATCTACATCCAGAGAGAGAACTGTGGGAACTGAATGTAGATCACAACATAACTCTTTTTTGTTGTTCATTTGCATTTTGTTTTCTTATTTACTTTCTTTTTTTTTGATCTGATTTTTCTTGTGCATCAAGAGAATTCTATAAATATGTTTATACATATTGGATTTAACATATATTTTAACATGTTTAACATATATTGGATTGCTTTCCATCTAGGGGAAGGGGTGGGGAAAAGGAAGAGAAAATCTGAAACACAAGCCTATGCAAGGGTCAATGTTGTAAAATTATCCATCCACATGTTTTGAAAATAAAAAGCTTTAAAATAAAGAAAGTATTTTCCAAATGTTAAAACTGGATCAAATAATTAAATATTCTCATTTAAAAGGAAAAAAAGAGGGGCAGCTAGTTGGTACAGTGAATAGAGCACAGTCCTGAAATCAGGAAGGGCCTGAGTTCAAATCTGACCTCAGACACAACACTCACTAGCTCTGTGACCCTGAGCAAGTCATTTAACCCCAATTGCCTGAGCAAAAAAAAGAAAAAGAAGGAAAGAAAGTAAGAAAAGAGAGTTAAGCAGAGAGTGAGAGGAGTGGAAGTGAAGGTAGCCACTGAGAAGTCCTTCAGTCCTTCAGTCCTTGTAGTTTAGCCTTATCAACATGGAGAGATATGGAATAATTAAAAAACAACGATCCAGTGAGTGGATTGTACTTGTTCCTTTGCTTGGGTTGGGGGGGGGGTATTTATTTTTTGAGGGCAAGGAAACAAGGATGTGCTTGCAGATACTTAGAAAATAGCTGATAGAAAGAAATTTGTGTTAGAGTTTTCATGAGAGAGAAAGCAATCTGCTATAGAAGATTCCATTGGATCACTTCTTCATGTAGAAGATTTGCTTTCACAAGGAGAAAGGCCATCTCTTCATGTGGGACAGAAGGGAAGGTAGAGAAAATAGCAGAAGGCATTGGAATGATGTAAACTAAGGAGAGCTTAATAGATATTTGTGGAATTGAAAAAAAAGAGTATATTAGTGTTCCTTACTTCCTGCAGCCATTTCAGTACTGACTATTTCTGTCTTTTATCATGTTTTCTAACATGATTAGCATAAAATAAACATGCAACAGTTGTTTTAATTTGGCTGTCTTATCATTAGCTGTTTTGAACATATTTCTGATACTGCAAATTTTCTTAGATTTTAGTTTTGTTTCTGTTTCTGTTTTTGTTTTTGTTTTTTTAATGGCCAAACAAACCTTTGAGGAAATGCATTACTAGAACAAGTACCAAGATGTATCTTACTGGCACATTTGTAAGGTGTTAGAGAAATGTTTCCTATGCTTCAGTGATTATTTTGTATGGCAGAGGCAAAATTTTCTCTATGGCAAGGACAAAAATCTCATGGAATAAGAAAGCCTTGAAAGTACCATGATAAGGAGTAGAAATACCTACAATAGAAGTGAATACATATATGTTCCAAATCATTTTAAGTGTCTTTTAAATAGTTTATATGTTATCACATTCATTCATATTGATTACACAAGATGTCCAAAAATCAGTGCATTTTAAAAGCTTAGAGACTAAGATGCTTTTGAAACACCTTCTGCATTTTAAATCCATCTTGATTTAAATTATCAAGAATCCATTAATTTGCCCAAGGATGGAACAACTAAATAATCACTTCAGTCTGTCCTATTGTACATTCAATTCAATAAACTTTAAGCACCTATTATGCACAATATATTGGGGCTACAAAAACAGACATGAAAACTGGCCCTTAGGAAGCTTATATCTGACTTTGGGATAAAACATCTAAACAGCTAAGGATATATAAGGTAAATTGAATGGGGAAAGGGAAAAGAAGAAAAACTTAATATGACTTATAACACTTGAAGTGAAACTAAAGTAAGCTTAAGTATAGGGACAATTTTATATTCATTTTTGTCTTTCTAGCTATCCAGAATGGCAAATACAATACTTTACACATAAGTATTTATGTTTTCTTGTGGAAGGAAATTGACAAGGTTGCTGAAAAGCAAGAATGAAAAGAGAGCCTGTTCTACAGATGGGTTATGACTTGTGTAGCTATATACAGAGAAAGGAAATGGAATGTCAAGCTTGGAGAATCGCAAGTAGACCATGTTAGCTGCAAGAGAGAGTGTATGAAAAGGGGTAGTAATGTGTGATAAGACTTAAAAGGCAGATTGGAAACAGCTTGTGGAAGATGTCAGAATCCAGGTTAAATAGTTTGTATTTAATTATATAGGCAATAAAATTTTGAGTAAAGAGATAGCCAACATATTCCAAAAATATTTTGCAACTTTATGGATGAGGTAGTGAAGAATGAAGTGACTGAGAACAGTAAGACCAGTTCAGGGGGCTATTATAAAAGTCCATTGATATATGATTATGACCTGAGCTAGAGTGGCAGTTTTGTGAAAAGAGAGAAGAGAATGGATGTGAAAGAATTGCTATCATAATAATAGCTGGCTGTTGCATAGCTCTTTAAGTCCACAGAGTACTTTATACACATTATCTAATTTGATCATTCCTGTTTTACAGAAGAGGAATCTGAGATGCTGCAAGTGCTTTGCTCAGGATCATATACCTAGCAGATGTTTGGAATAAGATTCAAATCGAGGTCTTCCTCATCAAGTCAAGCATGTTATCCACTACACCATGATGTCTCAGATACAATTAACCAGATTTAGTTTCTAGTTGAATATGGAGAAATGAGGAAAATCAAAGAGTAAAAGATAAATTTTAAGAGTTCAACTTAGGAAGAAGGTAATTTTAATTGTTCCTTCTGCAGAAATATGAAAGTTTTTGTGGAGAATAGTTGGAGCAAAAAGATAACACATTCCCTTTTAGAGATGGTCAATTTGAAATGTCTGAGGGACATCATAGTTGGAACATGTACTATCCATTTGATGATTTGGGATTGGAATTAGAAAGATTTAAATATACAGAATTCAGTCAGAACATATAAATACCTACAGGCGTGTGTGTGTGTGTGTGTGTGTGTGTGTGTGTGTGTGTAATTCTTTAGAATGATTTCTGGAAATGTAATTATTTAGACTTGTTTCTAGATTACATATATGTATATCTACATAGATGCATATACATATATATATATATGCCATCTACATACAGATGATAACTGAACCAAGGGAATGCATGAATTTAATCATTCAAGGAGCATTTATTAAGTGCTAACTATGTGTTAGCACTAAGGGAGAATAGATGAATTTAAGCAATTAGTCAGGAAGCATTTATTAAGTGCTAATTATGTTAGGCACTATCCTAAGCATTAATGATTCTAAAAAAGCCTAAAATATTATCTCCATCATATGTCTTGCATTTGATTGGGAGAGTATCTAGTGATAAAAGACAGCCTAGAACAGAGGCTTATGGGAATTGTCACACTTAAATGAAAGGCAATGGTTGAGTATCTTACAAAAAAATCTCTGGAATAGTCAGCCATGTAGGAGGAGAAACTGGAAACACAAGTGGAATGGAAGTTAAAGGAAGGATAGACAGTAGGAACAAATGAAGCAGAAGTCAAGGGGGTGAATCAGAGAAAACACTCTTCATAACCCATACAATATTTTATTTTATCATTTATGCCCAGTATGTTTTAACCAATATGGTTAAGATCACTTACCAATTCTTTGAAATTATTCCTGAAACTTTAATTCTCAAGAGTTGTTTTTTGGAAAATAGAAATGCAATGTTTAAATGTCAACTAATTTTTCCCTTTTAGAAATGAAAATATTGTGGAGCCATGGTGGCAGAGATCAGACAGGAGTCTCTCTAACCTCCTCTAACCTCCCCTCAAACTAACAACATATGAAGCCTCTAGACTGATTTTGAAGCAAAAAAAAAATCCACAATATCTGGAGAACAACATGATTCTAGAAGAAGATACTTTGGAAGCACCTCAAAACAGGTCTGTTTTAATTGGGCAGGGGCGTGGTCTGCTGAACACAGACTGCAGTTCAGGGAGACCAGGGCAGGGAGCTGGAGCAGGGAGCTGGAACAGGAGTCGGAGCAGGAGTAGGAGCATTGTGCTTTTCACACACCTGGGAGTCTTCTGCGTGCCTCCTGGACCAATCTGTCCTGATTGTGGGCAGGTGGTTTGGAGGGTCTGCCTTTTGAGGGGGATAGATTGTGAACCACTGAACCCCTGATGAGCATCTGACCTAGCTGCCATTATACAGCACCCTAGGGAGATCAATCAATCAGCAGGACTGATCAGCACCAGAAATAATTCAATCAGCAGAACTGCCCAGTAGCTGAAATAATTCAATCAGCAGAACTGCCCCAGGGTGAACTAAAGAAGAACTGCCCAGCACCTGACATAATTCAATCAGCAAAACTGCCCAGTTCCTGAAATAATTCAATCAGCAGAACTGCCCCAGGGCAAATTAAAGCAGCTGTCCCACCTTTGCCCTAAACAGACCTCACACCTTTAAAAAAAATGAATAAAAAACCAAAAAGAGCTCTCACCATAGACAACTTTTATGGAGAGAGGGAAGAACAGACCTCAAATCCTGAGGCCCCTAAAGGTAAAGCAACTCCAGAAAAAGCCCCAAAGAGAGACATAAATTGGTCTCCATGTCACAAGGCTTTCTTTGAAGATTGCATAAAAAATCTTAAAAGAGAGTTAGAAGAAACATGAGGAAATGAAATGAGATCACTGCAAAATAAAATTTAAAAAATGGAAAAGGAATGCAATGAACAAAAAAAATGTAGTTGGTCAATTGCAAAAGGAACTAAAAACAGTAACTGAAGAAAATAAGACATTAAAAATTAGAATCGAACAATTGGAAATTAATGACTCATCAAGACTTCAAGAATCAGTTGAACAAAAACAAAAAAATGAAAAGATAGAGAAAAACATGAAATATCTCCTAGGAAAAACAACTGACCTGGAAAATAGATCTAGGAGAGACAATCTAAGGATTATAGGGCTTCCTGAAAGCCATGATGAAAAAAAGAACCTAGACACTATCTTCCAGGAAATCATAAAAGAAAACTGCCCTGATATTTTAGACCCAGAAGGCAAAATACTCCTTGAAACAATCTACCAATCACCTCCTGAAAGAAACCCAAAATTAAATACCCCAGAAATATCATGGCTAAATTCCAGAACTGTCATACAAAGGAAAAGATATTACGAGAAGCCAGAAAGAAACAATTTAAATATCGGGGAGCCACAATTAGGATCACACAGGACCTAGCAGCTTCTACTTTGAAGGATCGAAGGGCCTAGAATCAGATATTCCGAAGGGCAAAGGAACTTGGATTACAGCCAAGAATAAGTTACCCAGGTAGAATGAGCATTATCTTCCAGGGAAGAAGATGGTCATTCAAGGATATAGGAGAATTTCACCTATTTCTACTAAAAAGACCAGAACTGAACAAAAAATTTGATCTACAAACACAGAACACAAGAGATACATAAAAAGGTAACAAGAAAAAAAAACTCTTGAGAACTATATTTATGTTATAGATACTTATAGAATGAGGGTTTATTTTATGAATCTATTATTACATTATGATTATGATATGATTACTGTGATTTTATGATTATTATGATATGTTTATTGTGATTTTATGATTATTATGATATGATAAACTGAAAAAGAAATTAGAGGTAGAAAAGCAATAACACTGTAAGAAGAGGAAAAGGAGGTAAAATTAAGGGAAATTACATCACATGTAGAGGCAAGGAAAACCTATAATGATTGAGGGGAGAAAAGGGAGGGGAATGAGAATTGGGTTAATCTCCATCTCATCAGATTTGGCTCAGAGGGAATAATAGACGTAATTATAAGGAAACAGGAGGGAAAGGGGGGAAAAGGGGTGGGTGGGGCTCTAAAGGGGAAGGATTGTTTGAGGGAAGTGGTTTTCAAAACCAAAATAGTAGGGAGGAGGGAAAGGGGATAAGAAAGAGAAAAGCATAAGCTAGGGTAAATAAGATGACAGGAAATACAGAATTAGTTATTTTAACTGTGAATGTGAATGGAATGAACTCTCCCTTAAAGCAGAAGCAGATAGCAGATTGGATTAAAAACCAGAGTCCAACAATATGTTGTATACAAGAAACACATCTAAAACATAGAGATACATACAGGGTGAAGGTAAAAGGCTGGAGCAGAATCTATTATGCTTCAGGTGAACAAAAAAAGCAGGGGTAGCAATCCTGATCTCAGACCAAGTAAAAGCAAAGATAGACTTAATTAAAAGAGACAAAGAAGGAAATTATATCTTCCTAAACGGTTCCATAGATGATGAAGCAATATCAATACTAAACATATATGCACCAAATGGTATAGCATGGAAATTCCTAGAGGAAAAGTTCAGAGAGATGCAAGAAGAAATAGACAGCAAAACTATAATAGTGGGGGATCTCAACCTCCGTCTCTCAGAACTTGATAAATCAAACCACAAAATAAATAAGAAAGAAGTTAAGGAGGTAAACAAAATGTTAGAAAAGTTAGGTATGATAGATCTTTGGAGGAAATTAAATGGAGACAGAAAGGAGTTTACTTTTTTCTCAGCAGTCCATGGAACTTATACAAAAATTGACCATGTGTTAGGACACAAAAACCTCAAAATCAAATGCAGGAAGGCAGAAATAATAAATGCATTTTTTTCAGATCATGACGGAATAAAAATCACATGCAATATAAGGCCAGGAGAAAATAGACCAAAAACCAATTTGAAACTAAATAATTTTATCCTAAAGAATGAATGGGTGAAACAGCAAATTACAGACACAATTACTAATTTCATCCAAGAGAATGACAATAATGAGATAACATACCAAAATTTGTGGGATACAGTCAAAGCGGTAATAAGGGGAAATTTTATATCTCTAGATGCTTATTTGCATAAAATAGAAAAAGAGAAAATCAATGAATTGGGCTTGCAACTAAAAAGCTAGAGAAAGAATAAATTAAAACCCCCCAGTCAAATACCAAACTTGAAATCCTAAAAATAAAAGGAGAGATTAGTAAAATTGAAAGTAAAAAAACTATTGAATTAATAAATAAAACTAAAAGTTGGTTTTATGAAAAAACCAACAAAATAGATAAACCTCTAGTTAATTTAATTAGAAAAAGGAAAGAGGAAAATCAAATTGTTAGTCTCAAAAATGAAAAGAGAGAACTTTCCACCAATGAAGAGGAAATTAGAGCAATAATCAGGAGTTACTTTGCCCAACTGTATGCCAATAAATTTGATAACCTAAGTGAAATGGAGGAATATCTACAAAAATATAGATTGCCCAGATTAACAGAAGAAGAAATAAATTAACTAAATAGTCCCATTTCAGAAAAAGAAATAGAACAATCATTAATCAACTCCCTAAGAAAAATACCCAGGACCAGATGCATTTACATGTAAATTCTACCAAACATTTAAAGAACAATTAACTCCAATATTATATAAACTATTCAAAAAAATAGGGAATGAAGGACTCCTACCAAACTCCTTTTATGATACAGACATGGTACTGATACCTAAACCAGGTAAAACAAAAACAGAGAAAGAAAATTATAGACCAATCTCCTTAATGAATATTGATGCAAAAATCTTAAATAAAATATTAGCAAAGAGATTACAGAAAATCATTCCTAGAATAATACACCATGACCAAGTAGGATTTATACCAGGAATGCAGGGATGGTTCAATATTAGGAAAACTATTTACATAATTGTCTATATTAATAACCAAAGTAACAAAAACCATATGATAATCTAAATAGATGCAGAAAAAGCATTTGATAAAATCCAACATCCATTCCTATTAAAAACATTAGAAAGTATGGGAATTAATGGACTTTTCCTTAAAATAGTCGGTAGCATCTATTTAAAACCATCAGCTAGCATCATATGTAATGGTGATAAACTGGAACCATTCCCAATAAGATCAGGGGTGAAACAAGGTTGCCCACTATCACCATTACTATTCAATATTGTATTAGAAATGCTAGCCTTGGCAATAAGACAAGAAAAAGAGATTAAAGGAATTAGAGTAGGTCATGAGGAAACCAAATTATCACTCTTTGCAGATGATATGATGGTCTACTTAGAGAACCCTAGACAATCAACTAAAAAACTATTAGAATTAATCCACAACTTTAGCAAAGTTTCAGGATACAAAATAAATCCACATAAATCATCAGCATTTTTATACATCACCAACAAAATGCATCAGCAAGAGATACAAAGAGAAATTCCATTCAAAATAACTATCGATAGTATAAAATATTTGGGAATATATCTGCCAAGGGAAAGTCAGGATCTATATGAGCAAAACTACAAAACACTCTCCACACAAATAAAGTCAGATCTAAACAATTGGAAAAACATCAAGTGCTCTTGGATAGGTCGAGCGAATATAATAAAGATGGCAATACTACCTAAACTAATCTATCTATTTAGTGCTATACCAATCAAACTCCCAAGAGATTATTTAACTGAACTAGAAAAAATAACAACAAAATTCATCTGGAAAAACAAAAGGTCAAGAATTTCAACGGAATTAATGAAAAAAAATGCAAATGAGGGTGGCCTAGCTGCACCAGATCTAAAACTATATTATAAAGCAGTGGTCACCAAAACCATTTGGTACTGGATAAGAAATAGAGTAGTGGATCAGTGGAATAGGTTAGGTTCACAGGACAAAATACTCAATGACAAT